>JASDQU010106138.1:71383-84673 GCA_032191745.1 Picea mariana
AAATCAACCAACAAAGGAGTCCCCCCTAAGATGTAATGTATCTCAATCTTAATTGTACCCATAAAATATTTATGTATCCTTTTAGTTGTTTTCCAATGGATTTCCTAGGGTATTTGTGTATACAGGAAAACAAAACCAACAACGAAGGAAATATTAAGACGAGCATGAGTTAAATATAAGAGGATATCAACTAACTGATGCTGTGAAGTGGAATCAACTTCGGGAGAAGTACATGTGAGACCAAGTTTAACTCCATACTCGAAGGAAAAAGGGGTTGGGTTTGAATCTTCCATGTGAAAGTGACAAAGAAGGGCACATGCATACTTAGATTGGGAAAGAAAAATTTCTTTCTTGGTTTGCAAAATTTGGAGGCCAACGAAATAGTGCAAATATCCTAAGTTAGTCATTTAAAATTTCTTCTTAAGGCCGATTTTAACATTGTTTAAAAGCTTTGGGTAACTACATGTGAGGATAAGGTCATCAACATGAAGAAAAATGATTATGAGATGGATTTTTACTTTTCTAGTAAAGACATTAGGGTCAGAAAGACATCTACAAAAGATGGTATCAAGAAACAAATTTTCGATTCTAACATACGAAGCTTGAGGAGATCGCTTGATACCATAAAGAAATTTGTTAAGGAAATAAACAAGGCTAGAGTTATTCTAGACATTTCCAAGAGGTTGTTTCATTTATATTTCTTCTTGCAATTCGCGACGTGAGAAGGTAGAGTTAACACCCATCTGATGGATCTCCCATTTATGTGAGGAAAGAAGGACTAGAACAATGCATATGAAATTCATTTTGGCAACATGGGAAAATGTTTCATTATAGTCAATTCATTCTACCTGAGATAACCCTTTGGGAACTAATTGGGCCTAGTGTCTTTCAACACTTTCACATGATGTATACATAATTATGTAGACCCACGTACATATAAAAATATTCCTTTCTATCAAAAGAGGTACAAAATCAAAAGAATCCTTCTCCATTAAGGAGCGATACTCTTCATTCATTGTTGTATCCAAATCTAGATGGCTTGAAGCATATACAAATTTCTCTGCATCATGATTCTTTGAAACTTTATCCAGAAGAGAAGAGGCTCACTAGGACTATTAGCACATATGATGTTGATTTGAAGGATCATAGAAAATATAACCAACTACTTCTATTGTTGAATGGACCCATCTAGGAAGTGATGGTGCTAGTGTAGGTTCACATTAATTGGACACATCTAGAGGAATGTGAATAGGAATAGGTGGATTTCCACCCTCATTGTCATCACCTCAGGCAGAGGAAACTAGAATAGGAACATAAGATGGTGCAAATGTTGAAGATGGCTTGAAAGACTAAGAAGACCTAAAAAATGAATGAGGCTCCTAGAATAAGAAATTTTCATTAAGTTTAACATATCTTCTAATTAAAATTTCATTGGAATCATGTTGAACAAGTTTTTAACCTTTGACCTCTTCATAATATCCAACAAAAATACACTTCTCATTTTTACGCTCGAAATCCTTAAGTGAATTACATTTGGATTGATTTTATTTCAAGAATATTCTAGTGCCATATTTTTTAGAGACTTGGTTGCAGTGATATTTAATATGTATTTTTCATAATTAATGGATTCAAACCAATAATTATGAATTAATCCCTTAGATCAGATCACACAATTATCCATTTCTTTTAATGCACCATTCTTTCTCTCAACAACACCATTTTTTACAGTTTATATGGAAGAGTCTGTTGCATTTTGAGGCCCTATGAGGTGCAATAACTTGTAAAGTCGTTGTTCACATATTCACCTCCATTATTTGTTCTTAACCTTTGAATTTAATGTCTATATTATTTTTCTACAAGGGCCTTGTAGGCCAAAAAAGTTGTTGAGAGAAGAAGGAAAAACTCGAAGAGACTAGGTGCATAGGTAAAATGGAATAGCGAGAGAATTCACACAAAAAATGTAGAAAGCATGTAAAATAAATTATAACACAGAGAAAATGTAGCAAGAATATAAGAGAAATGATATAAGCACATTACATACATGTTGAATATGTTCTTCCCAAGACCCCCTCAAAATTAATATGTCATCAAGATAAATCACTACAAACTCACCCAAAAGAGGTCGGAAGATGTCATTGATTGACCTCATGAAAATTGTTGATGTATTGGTRAGTTAGAATGGCATGAACATCCATTAATAAAGAATAAAMTTGKTCTTCAATTTTKTTTTCCAKATGTCGGAGGGATKCATGCACATTTGATTATATACGTCTATSRAATAYGTCTTGGTGAAGAAGGAGGCACCTTTTATGTTGTCCAAAAACTTCTCAATMCAAGGTAAGGGATATCRATTTTAACAGGTGTATTTGTTAAGGGATCACTAATAGGTAACTAAATTTCACTCAATAGCCTCCTTTTTGGGAATAATAAATGTAGCAGAGGGACAGGGRGAGGAGGACAGTTGAATATGCTCAGATTCTAATAGTTGGCCAATTTGGAGTTTGAATTTTGTAGCCTCTTAGGGCGCAAGGTGATATCTTTATGCATTTTTCAAGGAGGTGACGAGTGTTGGGATGTTGCAAGCACTAGACTAATTACTGGATCATGAGATTATTTTTGGAAGTGGATGGGGAAGTAGTTGAAGCTTGAGACTGAGAAGGACCATATTTGGTAGACTTAGAGTGGATTTGAGGATAGGGGATTCAAGGATTCACCTTACATTTTATGGTCAAGGCCCATAGGAAGGACTCTTCCAAGGAGTGGCTCTCAAATAAATCAACTTCATGACATGGAGGAATTAATAAACCATAACTTAATTTTATAATTAAGACCTCTTATAGGTCTATGAAGTGTAGTTGGATTCACAGGTTGTAGAAGATATCAATGTAGCTTCAACCACTTGGCTAATAGGTTCTGAAGATATCCTAGATGATATAAGCGGTCACGTAATGAGTGACATAAGAATTCCCAAGAATTAATGTATTTAGTTGTTGCAGTGATGAATTCACTAATATCAACAACCAATTCAAAGGTTTCCAGTTGTGTGTCCCACGAGGCTTGGATAATGCCTTCAAATTGCAAGCTAGTTATATGTAACTTCATGTCCTCTTCCATCTCATGAGAGGTTTTGAAATAGGTGTAGAGGTTGCATATCCATGAATTGAGCTAGTGATATGTAACTTCATGTCCTCTTCCATCTCATGAGAGGCTTTGAAATAGGTGGAAAGGTTGCATATCCATGAATTGACAATTTCACCATTCATTTTCCATGAAAATTATGAACATTGGCAGTGATTTTCGACTTGCATAGGTTTCTGTTCTCTACGTAGTTGTAGGAAAATTAGGTCATTCAAAGCGAGAGATAACCCTTGAAATTGTATAGACTTGTTGGAGTTTGCATCTTCCATTGATGTTTCCATTTAAGAGAACATAATTTTAATTCACCAAAGATAGATTGGCATGCAAAAAGGAACCCGATGATGGTGCACTGAGAGGCTCATGGGGAATCCTAAGAAGGATTCCCTAAATGCACAGAGAAGGGCACATCGGTTGTCTCAACAACAAATAAGTTGGAGGGACCTGAGATGGGTGCACTTGTAGCTCTGCCCAACTAGACCAGTAAGAGTTGTTTCCTGAGCAATGGAATGAAACATATACATTCTAAAATGGCATTGTAAAGAGCCCTATGTATAATACTACAGAGGGTTGTTAAGATATCTTGGATGGTATAACCACTCACGTAATGCATGACATAAGAATTCCCAAGAATTAATGTATGTAGTTGTTCTGGCTCTGAATTCATTGATATCAACAACCAATTCAAAGGTTTCCTGTTATGTGTCCCACGAGGCTTGGATAATGCCTTCAAATTGCAAGCTAGTGATATGTAACTTGATGTACTCTTCCATCTCATGAGAGGTTTTGAAATAGGTGTAGAGGTTGCATATCCATGAATCAAGCTAGTGATATGTAACTTCATGTCCTCTTCCATCTCACGAGAAGTTTTGAAATAGGTTGAGAGGTTGCATATCCATGAATTGACAGTTTCACCATTCATTTTCCATGAAAATTATGGACATTGGTAGCGATTTTCGATTTGCATAGGTTTCAGTGCCCTGCGTAGTTGTAGGAAAATTAGGTCATTCAAAGTGAGATATAACCCTTGCAATTTTGTAGACATGTTGGAGTTTTCATCTTCCATTGATGTTTCTCTTTGAGAGGACATAATTTTAATTCACMAAAGATAGATTGGGATGCAAATAGGAACCTGATGATGGTGCACTAAGAGGCTGATGGAGAGTCCTGAGAATGATGCTCTAAATGCCTAGAGAAGGGCACATTGGTTGTCTCAACAACAGATATGTTGGAGGGACCTGAGATTGGTGCACTTGTAGCTATTCCCAACTAGACCAACAAGAGTTGTTTCCTGAGCAATGGAATGAAACATATACATTCTAAACTGGCATTCTAAACCACCCTACGTATAATACTAGAGAGGGTTGTTAAGAAAACTAATTCACTAGAATATTTCCTTTATTATGTAGCGCTCTACCCAGTAGCACTAGAGAGTGCTACTTACTTAAAAAATTAACTCACATACTAACTTTCAAAAATATATTAATGGGATGATTACAGCAAAAATTAGGTGTCCTCATGCTGAGTGGTGAAGGAAGGGGGCACACCCTTACTGGTGGCCTAATTCCTCCCTCTCTAGATATAGAAGTGTCTCTCCTTCTGACAACAAATTTGGAAACTTACGCTACATTGTTTGAGCATACAACCACCTACCTTGAGTGGGAAGCACTACCTTTTTGTTGACTATATATGAAATATATTGGTCGTAATGTGTGGTACTTACTTTTGAATCCATAATTTGATCAACAATAAGAGGAGGCTACAAATATGAGACGTTGTTGAAAGGTTGTTGATCTATAACTGCTTCTTCGAGAAGAGGAGAATAAGAAAAAATCATATCATTAAAATTTAACACATCATGTGTGTCGGGTTGTGCGTGAAAATATGGGAGCATGTGCAAGTTATGATGGAAATATTTTAAAAAACATTAAGGGAGAGGATCCAGACATGATAAATAGGCTGGAATGACATGGTTTCTACTTCTTATCATGGCTTTTTTTGGCACATTCTTGGGAGGATTTCAAAGAAAATGAACCTGACTGTGGAACTGATTTATATTGTTAAAAAAATATTGTGATTATTTTTGTCACTATTGGTGATTTTTAGAGTATGAGGAAGTGATAGTTAGAGAAATATCTAAGGGATGAAGGGGATGAAAAACAAGGAACACACCAAATGGTGAGAAACTGGCGGAAGAGTGGGTGGCTCGGTTGTAGCTATATTGGATAATATGAAAATTGAAATCCCACTATTTGTTTTAAAAAAAATAACTATGAAGATAATGAACAAGAGTTTGATTAACAACGTTTCTTTTCCCATCAGTCTGTAGGTGTAATGTAGTGGAGAAATGGAGCTAACTACCCAACAATGACCAAAGAGTGTGCCAAAAAATGTTGAGGAAGCGAGAGCAGTCCAAAGTGTTTCCAAATATGTTGAAGAACAGAACAATAATCTCTGAAGCATAACTAATCTCTTAGCATGGAATGAAGAGCGTCATCTTAGAAAAATTGCATATTACTACCCTAAGGGAATTTTTCTTGTGAAGAGTAACATCCATACCACTTAAATATTCCATGGAAATAGATTCTCTTTGACATGGTGGTATGGGTAATGTCTAGTAAATCCCATGCTTGAGGTTAGACGACTTACTTTGTGAACATAATGAACATGCTTCGATGAATTTCTCCACCTGCTTCAACAAAGTTGGCCAATAGAAGTGGTGCTACAATTTTTGAATGTTATTCACCATCCAAAAATGGTCTCCACATGAAGAGGGATGTACATCCCTAATAAGAATAAGGCGATCCTCGCATAGGCGAACATACAAGTGGTTCGTTTTGGCTAAATGGGAAAATGTTTCATTATAGTCAATTCATTCTACTTGAGATAACCCTTTGGGAACTAATCGATCCTTGTGTCTTTCAACACTTCCATATGATGTATACATAATTATATAGACCCACTTACATCTGAAAAGTTTACGTTCTTTCAAAAGAGGTACAAGATCACAAGCATCCTTCTCTCTTAACGAGTGATACTCTTCATTCATTATTGTATCACAATTTACATGGCTTGAAGCTTCTACAAATTGATTTTCATCATGAGTCCTTGAAACTTGATACAGAAGAGAAGAGGCTCCCTAGGACTATCAACGCATCAGATGTTGATTTGAAGGATCATCGACAAGATGACCAACTACTTTTCATGTTGAACGAACTCATCTATGAAGTGATGGTGCTAGTGCAAATTCATGTTAATTTGACTTATCTAGAGGAAGGTGAGTAGGAATAGGTGGATTTCCATTGTCATTTCCATCATCTGAGGAAGAGGAAACTAGAATAGGAATAGAAGAGGGTGAAAATGTTGAATATGGATCAAAAGCTGAAGAAGACATAGACAATGAATTAGGGTCCTAGGATGAGAGATTTTCATTAAATTTAACATCTCTTATAATAATAATTTGTTTGGAATGATGTTGAACATGTTTGTAACCTTTTACCTCTTCCTAATATCCAAATAAAATACACTTCTCTCTTTTAGGCTTTAAATCTTTCCTTTTCTCATCAAGAATGTGAACCCATGCTACGCTCCCAAATACACACAAGTGACATCCATTTGGATTAATTTTATTAGATATTATTCTAGTGTCATATTTTATAGAACCTTAGTGGGATTGCACTTTACTATTTAATTTGCAAAATTAATGGCTTCCACCTAATAAGTACGACTTAATCCCTTAGATTAGATCACACAATTAACCATTTGTTTTAATGAACCATTCTTTCTCTCAAAAACACCATATGGGATGTTGTTGAATGGGAGTTGATCTATAATTGATTCTTCGAGGAGATGAGGCGAAACAAACTTGCTATCATTAAAATTTAACACATCATGTATGTCGGGTTGTGCGGGAAAATATACCATACACATTGTTTCCATTTCCTTCTAACACTTTGTATGGATAATATTAGAGCATGTGCAACTAATGATGGAAACCTTTCTAAAAACATTATCAGAGGGGTGATCGCTCGTTTGGAATGAGTGGGAGTGTGCTACTTATCATGGTGCTCTCTGGAACATTCTTGGGTGGCTTTCAAAGGAGGTTTTACCTCACCGTGGAATTGAGTTATATTGTCAAGGAAACATTGTTCTTATTGTTGTCACTATTGGTGATTTGTTGTCACTATCGGTGATTTGTAGACTCTCACGAAGTGATAGTTAGATCCATCTCTGACGAAAGAAAAGGTTGAAAACAAAGGCACACACCAAATGATGAGAAATTGGTCCTTGTTTTTCCCATCGATATACAAGTGGAATGTAGTGGACAACTGCAGATAACAACCCAACAATGACCAAAGAGTGTGCTAGAAAGTTTCGAGGAAGCGAGAGTCTCTATTGGATATGATACTTCTAGGCAGTCCAAAGTTTTTCCAAATATATTGGAAGAATAGATCGATAATATCCACAGCATAACTAATTTTATGTCATGGGATGAAGAGTTCCATCTTAGAGAAATTTTACTGGACCACCCAAATGGCATTGTTCTTGTGAACAGTGGTTGGAAGACCAATTAAAAATTCCATGGAAATGGATTCCCGTCCACATGATGGTATAGGTAGTGGCTGCTAAATCCCATGCTTGTGGTTAAATGGATAACTTTGTGAACAAAATGAGGAGGCCCAAATGAATTTCTCCACCTGCTTCAACAAACTGGGAGAATAGAAGTGGTTCTATAACTTCTTAAGGGTATTCACCATTCCAAAATTGTTTCTGGATGAAGAGGCGTGTACCTCCCTAATAATAATAAGGTGATCCTCTCATTCAGGAACACACAACTGGTTGATTTTGTATAACCAACCTTCATCCAGTGTGTAGTCTTGGAAGGTCGTTTGTTTAATAACTATGGGTTGTTGCAAAAATTTCCAAAATTTCTTGAAGCATGGATATATGGCATACATTTCCATAAAGTTTTCACAGGCTACACATTGCACCTCTAAGATGTGCATGACATGAATGGGTGGTCTACTCAACAATTATGCTAGTTTGTTAGTGACCCCTTTTCGTATTTAATAATGAAGTGAAATTGTTAAATTTATTTTTCCCACTTAAAATGACATTGTTCTTGAATCTTACTTTGAGAAATATGAAAAATGAAACAATGATGGCTTCTTTGAAGAATAGTCCCTTTACCTAGAATATAGTTGTTCCATTGCTTCAACGCTTGCACCAGAATGTAGAATTCCTTATCGTATGTGGTGTAATTAATATTTGTTGTGTCAGTCCGTTTTTAAGTATGTCCCAAATAGGGAATTGAGAGGAATTTGTGTCAAAATCTTAAAGGTTTTCTATAAGTCCTCTAATCATAGACATGGTGAATAACATAATGCTTGCTTTAACAACTCAAAATGGCATTGATCTTATGCTTCCCATTGAAACTTAGCTTGATTATACAATTGATGCAACTAGGAAAAATTGGATACAAAATTCCTGTAAAAAATAATAATGTCCATAAATATTTTGAGCATCTACGCATTGCAGGGAGATCACTAGTTAGCTAATGCTTAGACCTGAGAGGAATCTATGTGTACCATTGTTATGTCAAATATGAATCCTAGATATTGGATTGAGATTTTTCCAAACAATTATTTATTTTTATTCAATTGAAGGTTATGAGCCCACAGTAATTCAAGCACATTACATACATGTTGAAGTGTTCTTCCCAAGACCCCCTCAAAATTTATATGTCATCAAGATAAATCACTACAAACTTACCCAAGTGAGGTCAGAAGATGTCATTGATTGACCTCATGAACATTGTTGGTGCATTGGCCAGTTAGAATGGCAGGAACATCCATTAATAAAGACTAAACTTGGTCTTGAATGTTATTTTCCAGATGTCGGCAGGATGCATGCAAACTTGATGATATACATCTATCAGATCCATCTTGGTGAGCAAGGAGGAACCTTTTATGTTGTCGAAAAACCCTCAATTCCACTCAGTAGTCTCCTTTTTGGGAATAATAAACGTAGCAGAGGCACAGTCGAAAGAGGAGGGTTGAATATGGTCAGATTATAAAAGCTGGCCAATTTGTCGTTTAAATTTTGTAGCCTGTCAGGGAACAATGTGATATGTTTGTGAATTTGTAAAGGAGGTAATGGGTGGTGGGAAGTTGCAAGAACTAAAATAAGTACTGGAACATGAGATTATTTTTGTGAAGTGTATGGGGAAGTAGTTGAAGCTTAAGACTGAGAAGGACCATACTTGGCAGACTTAGAGTGGATTTGAGGATAGGGGATTCAAGGACCATATTTGGGAGCCTTAGAGTGGATTTGAGGATAGGGGATTTAAGGATTTACCTTAGGCCCATACGAAGGACTTGTCCAAGGAGTGGCTCTCCAATAAATCAAATTCATGACATGGAGGAATTAATAAACGATAATCTATTTTTATAATCAAGAACTCTTCTGGGTCTATGAAGTGTATTTGGATGCACAAGTTGTAGAAGATGTCGATGTAGCTTTGGAAAGATTAGTTGGATAGTTGACCGAGCTTCAGCCACTTGGATAGTGGGTTCTGATGGTAGAAGTGCTGACGTAATGTATGCAAAAAGGAACCTGACGGTGGTGCACTAAGAAGCTGATGGAGAGTCCTGAGAATGGTGCTCTAAATGCACGGAGAAGGGGAGAAGGGCACATCGGTTGTCTCAACAATAGAGATGTTGGAGGGACTTGAGATTAGAGTTTTAGTACTAACTTATTTATTTCACCCAATTTTACTAATATCATACCAAACACAAAAATAACTATGTTTCAATAACCACTCCATATCCAATGACAACTATGTGGAAAATTCTCCAAAACAACTAGAACGAAATTTGGGTACATATACTGAAAAATGCTCACCCAAAAAATAAGTAAACCCATGTGCATAAAACAAAATCATGAATGAAAGTGAAGAAATAATTGCACCATTAAAAAAAGGTGATCTGGAGTTGAGAGAAGAAGGAAAAACTGGAAGAGACTAGGTGCATAAGTGAAATGGTATAGCCAGAAATTTCCAACAAAAAATGTAGAATGCATGTAAGAGTAATGATAACATGGAGAAAATGTAGCAAGAATATAAGAAAAATGATAACACATAGAAAATACCATCCTATTCTAAAAGAGAAGAGATCCCTTTATTACTAAACATGGAGACTTGTTCCTAGGGATTATTTGTAGTTGTTTCATGAGAAATGGAATAACAAACATATATATATATATATCCTTGCATAACGGTTTTTAATAAAACAAACTCATTGGCTTAGTTCCTTTATTATGTAGCTCTGCACCAAGTAGCACTTGAGACTACTATTTATAAACAAAACTATATTGGATGCAATAAAAGATTAATGGATTTATTACAATAGAAACTGGGTGTCCTCATGTCGAGTGGTGAAGGAAAGGGGCACGCCCTTCCTGGTGGCCTAATTCATCCCTCTATAGATATAGAAGTGTCTCTACTTTTGACAACATATTTGGAAACTTACGCTACATTGTTTGAGCAGACAACCACTTGGCTTGAGTGGGAATCTCTACCTTTGTTTTGACTACATATAAAATATATTTTTCGTAATGTTTGGGCCTTGTGAATCCATGATTTGATTGTCAAGGAGAGGATGCTAGAAATATGAGATGTTGTTGAATGGGTGTTGATCTATAGTTGATTCTTCGAGCAGATGAGGCTAAACAAACTTCCTATCATTAAAATTTAACACATCATGTATGTCGGTTTGTGAAGGTAAATATACAATACACATTATTTCCATTTCCTTCTAACACATTGTACGGACAATATTAGAGCATGTACAATTGATGATGGAAACCTTTCAAAAAACATAATCGGAGGTGTGATCGCTCGTTTGGAATGAGAGGGATCATGCTACTTATCATGGTGCTTTCTGGAACATTCTTGGGTGGCTTTCAAAGGAGTTGCAACGTCACTGTGGAATTGAGTTATATTGTCAAGGAAACATTGTGCTTCTTGTTGTCACTATTGGTTATTTGTAGAGTCTCACGAGTGGAACACACCAAATGATGAGAAACTGGTGGAGGAGTGGGTGGATCAGTTGCAGTTGTATTGGATAGTATAAAAATAGGAATCCCACTATTTGTTTTTCGAAAAACAACAATAAATAGAATGAAACAAAGTTCGATTGAAAACCTTGTTTTTCCCATCGATCTACAAGTGGAATGCAGTGGATAACTGTATATAACAATACAACAATGACCAAAGAGTGTGCCAGAAAGTTTTGAGGAAGCAAGAGTCTCTATTAGATATGATACTACTAGGCAATCCAAAGTTTTTCCAAATATATTTGAAGAATAGATCGATAATCTCCGCAGCATAACTAATTTTATGTCATGGGATGAAGAGTGCCATCGTAGAGAAATTTTAGTGGACCACCCAAATGGCATTGTTCTTGTGAACAGTGGTTGGAAGACCAATTAAAAATTCCATGGAAATGGATTCCCATTGACATGATTGTATAGGTAGTGGCTGTTAAATCCCATGCTTGTGGTTAAATGGACAACTTTGTGAACAAAATGAGGAGGCCCAAACGAATTTCTCCACCTGCTTCAAAAAAGTGGGACAATAGAAGTGGTTCTATAACTTCTTAATGCTATTCGCCATCCGAAAATGGTCTCTGCATGAAGAGCCGTGTACCTCCCTAATAATAATAAGGTGATCCTCTCAACACACAACTGGTTGATTTTGTATAGCCAACCTTCATCCAGTGTGTAGTCTAGGAAGGTCATTTGTTTAATAACTATGGGTTGTTGCAAGAATGTCCAAAATTTCCTAAAGCATGGATATATGGCATACATTTCCATAAAGTTGTCACAGGATACACATCGCACCTCTAAGATGTGCATGACCGAAATGGGTGGTCTACTCAACAATTATGCTAGTTTGTTAGTGACCCTTTTTTGTATTTAATAATGAAGTGGAATTGTTAAATTTATTTTTCCCACTTAAAATGACATTGTTATTGAATCTTACTTCGAGAAATATGAAAAATGAGACAATGATGGTTGCTTTGAAGAATAGTCTCTTTACCTAGAATATAGTTGTTCCATTGCTTCAACGCTTGCACCAGAATGTAGAATTCCTTATCATACGTGGTGTAATTAATATTTGTTGTGTTAGTCCCTTTTTAAGTATGTCCCAAATAGGGAATTGAGAGGAATTTGTGTCAAAATCTTAAAGGTTTTCTATAAATCCTCTAATCGTAGACATGGTGCATAACATTATGCTTTTAACAACTCAAAATGGCATTGATCTTATGCTTCCCATTGAAACTTAGCTTGATTATACAATTGATGCAACTAGGAAAAATTGGATACAAAATTCCTGTAAAAAATAATAATGTCCATAAAAATTTTGAGCATCTGCGCATTGGAGGGAGCTCACTAGTTAGCTAATGCTTGGACCTCAGAGGAATCTAGGTGTACCATTGTTATGTCAAATATGAATCCTAGATATTGGATTGAGATTTTTCCAAACAATTATTTATTTTTATTCAGTTGAAGCTTATGTGTCCGTAGTAATTCAAGCACATTACATACATATTGAAGTGTTCTTCCCAAGACCCCCTCAGAATTAATATGTCATCAAGATAAATCACTACAAAATTACCCAAATGAGGTCAGAAGATGTCATTGATTGACCTCATGAACATTGCTGGTGCATTGGTCAATTAGAATGGCATGAACATCCATTAGTAAAGACTAAACTTGGTCTTGAAAGTTTTTTTCCAGATGTTGGTGGGATGCATGCAAACTTGATGATATAAGTCTATCAAATCTGTCTTGGTGAGCAAGGAGGCACCTTTTATGTTGTCCAAAAACCGTTAATCCAAGGTAAGGGATATCAATTTTTATTGTCGTATTTGTTAAGGGATCACTAATAGGTAAGTAAATTCCACTCAATTGTCTCTTTTTTGGGAATAATAAATGTAGCAGAGGCACAGGCGGAGGAGGAGGGTTGAATCTGGTCAGATTCTAAAAGCTAGCCAATTTGTCGTTTAAATTTTGTAGCCTCTCAGGAAACAATGTGATATGTTTGTGAATTTGTAAAGGAGGTGATGGGTGATGGGAAGTTGCAAGAACTAA
>JASDQU010106138.1:86590-119668 GCA_032191745.1 Picea mariana
CTCAAAATTAATATGTCATCAAGATAAATCACTACAAACTCACCCAAAAGAGGTCGGAAGATGTCATTGATTGACCTCATGAAAATTGTTGATGTATTGGTAAGTTAGAATGGCATGAACATCCATTAATAAAGAATAAACTTGTTCTTCAATTTTTTTTTCCATATGTCGGAGGGATGCATGCACATTTGATTATATACGTCTATCAAATACGTCTTGGTGAAGAAGGAGGCACCTTTTATGTTGTCCAAAAACTTCTCAATCCAAGGTAAGGGATATCGATTTTAACAGGTGTATTTGTTAAGGGATCACTAATAGGTAACTAAATTTCACTCAATAGCCTCCTTTTTGGGAATAATAAATGTAGCAGAGGGACAGGGGGAGGAGGACAGTTGAATATGCTCAGATTCTAATAGTTGGCCAATTTGGAGTTTGAATTTTGTAGCCTCTTAGGGCGCAAGGTGATATGTTTATGCATTTTTCAAGGATGTGACGAGTGTTGGTATGTTGCAAGCACTAGACTAATTACTGGATCATGAGATTAT
Organism: Picea mariana; assembly: GCA_032191745.1. Classification (NCBI taxonomy): domain Eukaryota; kingdom Viridiplantae; phylum Streptophyta; class Pinopsida; order Pinales; family Pinaceae; genus Picea; species Picea mariana. Next base: position 87,136 of record JASDQU010106138.1, read on the forward strand.
TTTTGGAAGTGGATGGGGAAGCAGTTGAAGCTTGAGACTGAGAAGGACCATATTTGGTAGACTTAGAGTGGATTTGAGGATAGGGGATTCAAGGATTCACCTTACATTTTATGGTCAAGGCCCATAGGAAGGACTCTTCCAAGGAGTGGCTCTCAAATAAATCAACTTCATGACATGGTGAAATTAATAAACCATAACTTAATTTTATAATTAAGACCTCTTCTAGGTCTATGAAGTGTAGTTGGATTCACAGGTTGTAGAAGATATCAATGTAGCTTCAACCACTTGGCTAATAGGTTCTGAAGATATCCTAGATGATATAAGCGCTCACGTAATGCGTGACATAAGAATTCCCAAGAATTAATGTATGTAGTTGTTGCGGCGATGAATTCACTAATATCAACAACCAATTCAAAGGTTTCCAGTTGTGTGTCCCACGAGGCTTGGATAATGCCTTCAAATTGCAAGCTAGTTATATGTAACTTCATGTCCTCTTCCATCTCATGAGAGGTTTTGAAATAGGTGTAGAGGTTGCATATCCATGAATCGAGCTAGTGATATGTAACTTCATGTCCTCTTCCATCTCATGAGAGGTTTTGAAATAGGTGGAAAGGTTGTATATCCATGAATCAACAATTTCACCATTCATTTTCCATGAAAATTATGAACATTGGGAGTGATTTTCGACTTGCATAGGTTTCTTTTCTCTACGTAGTTGTAGGAAAAGTAGGTCATTCAAAGTGAGAGATAACCCTTGAAATTGTATAGACTTGTTGGAGTTTGCATCTTCCATTGATGTTTCTCTTTAAGAGAACACAATTTTAATTCACCAAAGATAGATTGGCATGCAAAAAGGAACCCGATGATGGTGCACTGAGAGGATCATGGAGAATCCTAAGAAGGATGCCCTAAATGCACAGAGAAGGGAACATCGGTCGTCTCAACAACAGATATGTTGGAGGGACCTGAGATGGGTGTAGTTGTAGCTCTGCCCAACTAGACCAGTAAGAGTTGTTTCCTGAGCAATGGAATGAAACATATACATTCTAAACTGGCATTGTAAAGAGCCCTATGTATAATACTACAGAGGGTTGTTAAGAAAACTAATTCACTGGAATACTTCATTTATTATGTAGCACTCTACCCAGTAGCACTAGAGAGTGTTATTTACATAAAAAACTAACTCACATACTAACTTTGAAACAAATATTAATGGGATGATTACAATAGAAATTGGGTGTCCTCATGCTGAGTGGTGAAGGAAGGGGGCACACCGTTACTGGTGGCCTAATTCCTCCCTCTCTAGATATAGAAGTGTCTTTTCTTCTGACAACAAATTTGGAAACTTACGCTACATTGTTTGAACATAGAAGCACCTAGCTTGAGTGGGAAGCACTACCTTTTGTTGACTACATATGAAATATATTGTTTGTAATGTGTGGTACTTAATTGTGAATCCACAATTTGATCAAAAAGAAGAGGAGGCTACAAATATGAGATGTTGTTGAAAGGTTGTTGATCTATAACTACTTCTTCGAGAAGAGGAGGATAATAAAAAATCATATTATTAAAATTTAACACATCATGTGTGTTGGGTTGTGCGAGAAAATATACGATACACTTTCTTTCCAATGTTTTCTAACATTGTGTATGGACCATAATTTAATTTTATAATTAAGACCTCTTCTAGGTCTATGAAGTGTAGTTGGATTCACAAGTTGTATAAGACATCGATGTAGCTTTGGAAATATTATTTAGATAGTTGATATGGATTCAACCACTTGGCTAGTAGGTTCTGAAGATATCCTTGATGGTATAACCACTCACGTAATGCATGACATAAGAATTCCCAAGAATTAATGTATGTAGTTGTTCTGGCTCTGAATTCATTGATATCAACAACCAGTTCAAAGGTTTCCTGTTATGTGTCCCACGAGGCTTGGATAATTCCTTCAAATTGCAAGCTAGTGATATGTAACTTGATGTACTCTTCCATCTCATGAGAGGTTTTGAAATAGGTGTAGAGGTTGCATATCCATGAATCAAGCTAGTGATATGTAACTTCATGTCCTCTTCCATCTCACGAGAAGTTTTGAAATAAATTGAGAGGTTTCATATCCATGAATCGATGGTTTCACCATTCATTTTCCATGAAAATTATGGACATTGGTAGCGATTTTTGAGTTGCATAGGTTTCAGTGCCCTGGGTAGTTGTAGGAAAAGTAGGTGATTCAAAGAGAGATATAACCCTTGAAATTGTGTAGACATGTTGGAGTTTTCATATTCCATTGATGTTTCTCTTTGAGAGGACATAATTTTGATTCACCAAAAATAGATTGGAATGAAAAAAGGAACCTGATGATGGTGCACTGAGAGGCTAATGGAGAGTCCTGAGAATGATGCTCTAAATGCCTAGAGAAGCGAACATAAGTTGTCTCAACAAAAGATATGTTGGAGGGACTTGAGATGGGTGCACTTGTAGCTCTTCCCAACTAGACCAACAATAGTTGTTTCCTGACTAATGGAATGAAACATATACATTCTAAATTGGCATTCTAAACCACCCTATGTATAATACTAGAGAGGGTTGTTAAGAAAACTAATTCATTGGAATACTTCCTTTACGATGTAGCGCTCTACCTTTCAAAAATATATTAATGGGATGATTACAACAGAAATTGGGTGTTCTCATGCTGAGTGGTGAAGGAAGGGGGCACACGCTTACTGGTGGCCTAATTCCTCCCTCTCTATATATAGAAGTGTCTCTGCTTCTGACAACAAATTTGGAAACTTACGCTACATTGTTTGAGCATACAACCACCTACCTTGAGTGGGAAGCACTACCTTTTTGTTGACTACATATGAAATATATTGTTCGTAATGTGTGGTACATACTTCTGAATCCATAATTTGATTGACAAGGAGAGGAGGCTACAAATATGAGATGTTTTTGAAAGGTTGTTGATCTATAACTGCTTCTTCGAGAAAAGGAGAATAAGAAAAAATCATATCATTAAAATTTAACAGATCATGTGTGTTGGGTTTTCCAGAAAATATGGGAGCATGTGCAAGTTATGATGGAAACCTTTTAAAAAAAATTATGCGAGAGGATCCAGACATGATAAACATGTTGGAATGACATGGGTTCTTCTTCTTATCATGGCTTTTTCTGGCACATTCTTGGGAGGATTTTAAAGAAAATGAAACCTGACTGTTGAACTGATTTATATTGTTAAGGAAACATTGTGCTTATTTTTGTCACTATTAGTGATTTTTAGAGTATGCGGAAGTGACAGTTAGAGAAATATCTAAGGGACGAAGGGGATAAAAAAGAAGGAACACACCAAATGGTGAGAAACTAACGAAAGAGTGGGTGGCTAAGTTGTAGCTATATTGGATAATATGAAAATTGAAATCCCACTATTTGTTTTAAAAGAAATAACTATGAATATAATGAACTAGAGTTTGATTAACAACCTTTCTTTTCCCATTGGTCTATAGGTGGAATGTAGTGGAGAAATGGAGCTAACAACCCAACAATGACCAAAGAGTGTGCCAAAAAATGTTGAGGAAGCGAGAGCAGTCCAAAGTGTTTCCAAATATGTTGAAGAACAAAACAATAATCTGTGAAGCATAACTGATTTCTTAGCATGGGATGAAGAGTGCCATCTAAGAAAAATTGCATATTACTACCCTAAGGGCATTGTTCTTGTGAAGAGTAACTTCCATACCACCTAAAAATTCCATGGAAGTAGATTCTCTTCAAAATGGTGGTATGGGTAATGTCTGGTAAATCCCATGCTTGCAGTTAGATGACTTACTTTGTGAACATAATGAACAGGCTTTGATGAATTTCTCCACCTGCTTCAACAAAGTGGGCCAATAGAAGTGGCGCTACAATTTCTGAATGTTATTCACCATCCAAAAATGGTCTCCACATGAAGAGCGATGTGCATCCCTAATAAGAATAAGGTGATCCTCGCATAGGCGAACATACAATTGGTTCGTTTTGGCTACATGGGAAAATGTTTCATTATAGTCAATTCATTCTACATGAGATAACCCTTTTTGAACTAATTGAGCCTTGTGTCTTTCAACACTTCCATATGATGTATACATAATTATATAGACCCACTTACATATCACAAGTTTACGTTCTTTCAAAAGAGGTACAATATCACAAGCATCCTTCTCTCTTAGCGAGTGATACTCTTCATTCATTGTTGTATCACAATCTACATGGCTTGAAGCTTCTACAAATTTATTTTCATCACGAGTCTTTGAAACTTGATCCAGAAGAGAAGATGCTCCCTAGGACTATCAATGCATCTGATGTTGATTTGATGGATCATCGAAAAGATCACCAACTACTTCTCATGTTGAACGAACTCATCTATGAAGTGATGGTGCTAGTGCAGGTTCATGTTAATTTGACTTATCTAGAGGAAGGTGACTTATCTTCAGCTTTTAAATATGGATCAAAAGTTGAAGAAGACATAGACAATGAATTAGGGTCCTAGGATGAGAGATTTTCATTAAATTTAACATCTCTTATAATAATAATTTGTTTGGAATGATGTTGAACAAGTTTTAAACCTTTTACCTCTTCCTAATATCCAACAAAAATACACTTCTCTCTTTTAGGCTTTAAATCTTTCCTTTTCTCATCAAGAATGTCAACAAATTCTACACTCCGAAATACACACAAGTGACTTCCATTTGGATTAATTTTATTAGATATTATTCTAGTGTCATATTTTATAGAACCTTAGTGGGATTGCACTTTACTATTTAATTTGCACAATTAATGGTTCCACCCAATAAGTACGACTTAATCCCTTAGATTAGATCATACAATTAACCATTTCTTTTAATGAACCATTCTTTCTCTCAACAACACCATTTGTTTATGGTGTATATGGAAGACTGTGTTGCATTTGGATGCCCTATGCAGTGTAATAACTTGTAAAGTTGTTTTTCACATATTCACGTCCATTATTTGTTCTTAAACTTTGAATTTAATGTCTACATTATTTTTCTATAGGGTCCTTGTAGGCCGAAAAATTGTCAAACAAATTTATCTTAAGTTTTAAGAAGTAAACTCATGTGCATAAAAAGAAATCATCAATGAAAGTGAATAAATAATCGCACCATAAAAAAAAAGGTGATCTGGAGTTGAGAGAAGAAGGAAAAACTGGAAGAGACTAGGTGCATAGGTAAAATGGTATAGCAAGAGAATTCCAACAAAAAATGTAGAAAGCATGTAAGAGAAATGATAACACGGAGAAAATGTAGCAAGAATATAAGAGAAATGATAACACATACAAAATACCATCCTATTCCAAAAGAGAAGAGATCCCTTTATAACTAAACATGGAGACTTGTTCCTAGGGATTATTTGTAGCTACAAAAGAAGTTGTTGCTTTATTTATGCAACTCTCTTCCCAACTAGACTAGTGAGAGTTGTTTCATGAGAAATGGAATAACACACATACATTCTAAACTAGAATTCTATATCTCCTTGCATATAAGAATATAGATGGTTGTTAATAAAACAAACTCACTGGCACAGTTCCTTTATTATGTATCTCTCCACCAAGTAGCACTCGAGACTGCTATTTATAAACAAAACTATATTGGCATGCAATAAAAGATTAATGGATTTATTACAATAGAAACTGGGTGTCCTCATGTTGAGTGGTGAAGGAAAGGGGCACGCCCTTCCTGGTGGCCTAATTCATCCCTCTATAGATATAGAAACGTTTCTTCTTCTGACAATAGATTTGGAAACTTACGCTACATTGTTTGAGCAGACAACCGCTTGTCTTGACTAAGAATATCTACCTTCGTTTTGACTACATATGAAATATATTTTTGCAATATTTGTAGCTTCCTCTCCTTGACAATAAAATCATGGATTCACAAGGCCCAAACATTGCAAAANTTTCTTCTTCTGACAATAGATTTGGAAACTTACGCTACATTGTTTGAGCAGACAACCGCTTGTCTTGACTAAGAATATCTACCTTCGTTTTGACTACATATGAAATATATTTTTTGCAATGTTTGGGCCTTGTGAATCCATGATTTTATTGTCAAGGAGAGGAAGCTACAAATATGAGATGTTGTTGAATGGAAATTGATCTATAATTGATTCTTCGAGGAGATAAGGCTAAACAAACTTCCTATCATTAAAATTTAACACATCATGCATGTCGGGTTGTGCGGGAAAACATACGATACACATTATTTCCATTTCCTTCTAACACTTTGTACGGACAATATTCGAGCATGTGCAACTGATGATGGAAACCTTTCATAAAACATTATCGGAGGAGCAATCGCTCGTTTGGAATGAGAGGGAGTGTGCTACTTATCATGGTGCTTTCTAGAACATTCTTGGGTGGCTTTCAAAGGAGTTGCAAGCTCACTATGGAATTGAGTTATATTGTCAATGAAACATTGTGCTTATTGTTGTCACTATTGGTGATTTGTAGAGTCTCACGAAGTGATAGTTAGAGCCATATCTGAGGGAACAAGAGGATGAAAACCAAGGCACACACCAAATGATGAGAAACTGGTGGAGGAGTGGGTGGCTCAGTTGTAGTTGCATTGGATAATATGAAAATAGTAATCCCATCGATCTACAAGTGGAATGCAGTGGATAACTATAGATAACTACCCAACAATGACCAAAGAGTGTGCCAGAAAATTTTGAGGAAGCGAGAGTCTCTATTAGATATGAGGCTACTAGGCAGTCCAAAGTTTTTCCAAATATATTGGAAGAATAGATCGATAATCTCCGCAACATAACTAATTTTATGTCATGGGGTGAAGAGTGCCATTTTAGAGAAATTTTAGTGGACCACCCAAATGGCATTGTTCTTGTGAACAGTGGTTGGAAGACAAATTAAAAATTCGATGGAAATGGATTACCATCGACATGATGGTATAGGTAGTGGTTGCTGAATCCCATGCTTGTGGTTAAATGGATTACTTTGTGAACAGAATGAGGAGGCCCAAATTAATTTTTCCACCTGCTTCAACAAAGTGGGACAATAGAAGTGGTTCTATAAGTTCTTAATGGAATTCACCATCCCAAAATGGTCTTTGCATGAAGAGGCATGTACCTCCCTAATAATAATAAGGTGATCCTCTCATTCAAGAACACACAACTGGTTGATTTTTTATAGCTAACCTTCATCCAGTGTGTAGTCTAGGAAGGTCGTTTGTTTAATAACTATGGGTTGTTGAAAAAATGTCCAAAATTCCTGAAGCATGGATATATGGCATACATTTCCATAAAGTTGTCACGGGATACACATCACACCTCTAAGATATGGATGACCTGAATGGGTGGTCTACTCAACAATTATCCTAGTTTGTTAGTGACCCCTATTTGTATTGTTAGGTAAAATGGAATAGCGAGAGAATTCACACAAAAAATGTAGAAAGCATGTAAAATAAATTATAACATAGAGAAAATGTAGAAAGAATATAAGAGAAATGATATAAGAACATTACATACATGTTGAAGATGTTCTTCCCAAGACCCGCTGAAAATTAATATGTCATCAAGATAAATCACTACAAACTTACCTAAATGATGTTGGAAGATGTCATTGATTGACCTCATCAAAATTGTTGACGTATTAGTCATTTAGAATGGAATGAACATTCATTAATAAAGACTAAAATTGGTCTTCAATGCTGTTTTCCATATGTCAGAGGGATGCATGCACATTTGATTATATACGTCTATCGAATACGTATTGGTGAAGAAGGAGGCACCTTTTATGTTGTCAAAATTCATCTTAATCCGAGATAAGGGATATCAATTTTAATTGGTGTATTTGTTAAGGGATCACTAATAGGTAACTAAATTGCAGTCAATAGTCTCCTTTTTGGGAATAATAAATGTAGCAGAGGAACAGGGGGAGGAGGAGGGTTGAATATGCTCAAATTCTAATAGTTGGTCAATTTGGCATTTGAATTTTGTAGCCTCTTAGGGCACAAGGTGATATGTTTGTGCATTTTTCAAGGAGGTGACGAGTGGTGGGATGTTGCAAGCACTAGACTAATTACTGGATCATGAGATTATTTTTGGAAGTGGATGGGGAAGCAGTTGAAGCTTGAGACTGAGAAAGACCATATTTGGTAGACTTAGAGTGGGTTTGAGGATAGGGGATTCAAGGATTCACCTTACATTTTATGGTCAAGGCCCATAGGAATCACTTGTCCAGGGAGTGGCTCTCGAATAAGTCAACTTGATGACCTGGAGGAATTAATAAACCATAATTTAATTTTATAATTAAGACCTATTCTAGGTCTATGAAGTGTAGTTGGATTCACAAGTTGTAGAAGATATCGATGTAGGTTCAACCACTTGGCTAGCAGGTTTTGAAGATATCCTGGTTGGTATAAGCGCTCACGTAATGCGTGACATAAGAATTCCCAAGAATTAATGTCTGTAGTTGTTGTGGCTCTGAATTCACTGATATCAACAAACAATTCAAAGGTTTCCAGTTGTGTGTCCCACGAGGCTTGGATAATTCCTTCAAATTGCAAGCTACTTATATGTAACTTCGTGTCTTCTACCATCTCATGAGAGGTTTTGAAAAAGGTGTAGAGGTTGCATATTCATGAATCGAGCTAGTGATATCTAACTTCATGTCCTCTTCCATCTCACGAGAGGTTTTGAAATAGGTGGAAAGGCTGCATATCCATGAATTGACAATTTCACCATTCATTTTACATGAAAATTATGGACATTGGTAGCAATTTTCAAGTTGCATAAGTTTGGGTGCCCTGCATAGTTGTAGGAAAAGTAGGTCATTCAAAGCGAGAGATAACCCTTGAAATTGTATAGACATGTTGGAGTTGTGCATCCTCCATTGATGTTTCTCTTTGAGAGAAACATAATTTTAATTCACCAAAGATAGATTGGCATGCAAAAAGGAAAATGATGATGGTGCACTGAGAGGCTCATGGAGAGTCCTAAGAAGGATGCCCTAAATGTCCAGAGAAGGGCACATCGGTTGCCTCAACAACAGATATGTTGGAGGGACCTGAGATGGGTGCACTTGTAGCTCTTCCCAACTAGACCAGTAAGAGTTGTTTCCTGACCAATGGAATGAAACATATACATTCTAAACTGGCATTGTAAAGATCCCTACGTATAATACTACAGAGGGTTTTTAAGAAAACTAATTCACTGGAATACTTCATTTATTATGTAGCACTCTACCCAGTAGCACTAGAGAGTGTTATTTACATAAAAAACTAACTCACATGCTAACTTTGAAACAAATATTAATGGGCTGATTACAATAGAAATTGGGTGTTCTCATGCTGAGTGGTGAAGGAAGGGGGCACACTGTTAGTGGTGGCCTAATTCCTCCCTCTCTAGATATAGAAGTGTCTTTTCTTCTGACAACAAGTTTGGAAACTTACGCTACATTGTTTGAACATATAACCAAATAGCCTGAGTGGGAAGCACTACCTTTTTGACTACATATGAAATATATTGTTTGTAATGCGTGGTACTTAATTTTGAATCCATAATTTGATCTAAAAGATGAGGAGGCTACAAATATGAGATGTTGTTGAAAGGTTGTTGATATATAGCTTCTTCTTCAAGAAGAGGAGGATAATGAAAAATCATATGATTAAAATTTAACGTATCATGTGTGTCGGGTTGTGGGATAAAATATATGATACGCATTCTTTCCAATGTTTTCTAACACTGTGTATCGACAATAATTTAATTTTATAATTAAGACCTCTTCTAGGTCTATGAAGTGTAATTGCACTCACAAGTTGTAGAAGACATCGATGTAGCTTTGGAAAGATTAGTTAGATAGTTGATCAAGCTTCAACCACTTGGCCAGTAGGTTCTGAAGATATCCTGGATGGTATAACCACTCACGTAATGCATGACATAAGAATTCCCAAGAATTAATGTATGTAGTTGTTTTCGCTCTGAATTCACTGATATCAACAACCAATTCAAAGGTTTCCAATTGTGTGTCCCATGAGGCTTGGATAATGCCTTCAAATTGCAAGCTAGTGATATGTAACTTCATGTCCTCTTCCATCTCACAAGAGGTTTTGAAATAGGTGTAGAGGTTGCATATCTATGAATCAAGCTAGTGATATGTAACTTCATGTCTTGTTCCATCTCACGAGAATTTTTTAAATAGGTGGAGAGGTTGCATATCCATGAATCAACAGTTTCACCATTCATTTTCCATGAAAATTATGGACATTGTTAGCAATTTTCGACTTGCATAGGTTTCGGTGCCCTTCGTAGTTGTAGGAAAAGTAGGTGATTCAAAGAGAGATATAACCCTTGAAATTGTGTAGACATGTTGGATTTTTCATCTTCCATTGATGTTTCTCTTTGAGAGGACATAATTTTAATTCACCAAAGATAGATTGGCATGCAAAAAGGAACCTGATGATGGTGCACTGAGAGGCTGATGGAGAGTCCTGAGAATGATGCTCTAAATGCCCAGAGAAGGGCACATCGATTGTCTCAACAACAGATATGTTGGAGGGACCTAAGATGGGTGCACTTGTAGCTCTTCCCAGCTAGACCAGCAAGAGTCGTTTCCTGAGCAATGGAATGAAACATATACATTCTAAACTGGCATTCTAAACCACCCTATGTATAATACTAGAGAGGGTTGTTAAGAAAACTACTTCACTAGAATACTTCCTTTATTATGTAGTGCTCTACCCAGTAGCACTAGAGAGTGCTATTTAAATAAAAATCTAACTCACATACTAACTTTCAAAAATATATTAATGGGATGATTACAATAGAAATTGGGTGTCCGCATGTTGAGTGGTGAAGGAAGGGGGAACACCCTTACTGGTGGCCTAATTCCTCCCTCTGTAGATATAGAAGTGTCTTTTCTTCTGACAACAAATTTGGAAACTTATGCTACATTGTTTGAACATAGAACCACCTAGCTTGAGTGGGAAGCACTACCTTTTGTTGAATACATATGAAATATATTGTTTGTAATGCGTGGTACTTAATTTTGAACCCATAATTTGATCAACAAGAAGAGGAGGCTACAAATATGAGACGTTGTTCAAAGGTTTCTGATCTATAATTGCTTCTTCGAGAAGAGGAGAATAAGAAAAAATCATATCATTAAAATTTAACACATCATGTGTGTCAGGTTGTGCAGGAAAATATGGGAGAATGTTAAAGTTATGATGGAAACCTTTTAAAAAACATTATGTGAGATGATCTAGACATGATAAATAGGTTGGAATGACATGGGTTCTGCTTCTTATCATGGCTTTTTCTGGCACATTGTTGGGAGGATTTCAAAGAAAATGAAACCTGACTATGGAACTGATTTATATTGATAACAAAACATTGTGATTATTTTTGTCACTATTGGTGATTTTTAAAGTATGAGGAAGTGATAGTTAGATAAATATCTAAGGGATGAAGGGGATGAAAAACAAGGAACACACAAAATGGTGAGAAACTGACGGAAGAGTGGGTGGCTCGGTTTTTAGCTATATTGGATAATATGAAAATTGAAATCCCACTATTTGTTTTAAAAAAAATAAATATGAAGATAATGAACCAGAGTTTGATTAACAACCTTTCTTTTCCCATCGGTCTGAAGGTGGAATGTAGTGGAGAAATGGAGCTAACAACCCAACAATGACCAAAGAGTGTGCCAAAAAATGTTGAGGAAGCGAGAGCAGTCCAAAGTGTTTCCAAATATGTTGAAGAACAAAGCAATAATCTGTGAAGCATAATTGATTTCTTAGCATGGGATGAAGAGAGCCATCTTAGAAAAATTGCATATTACTACCCTAAGGGCATTGTTCTTGTGAAGAGTAACTTCCATACAACCTAAAAATTCCATGGAAATAGATTATCTTCAACATGGTGGTATGGGTAATGTCTAGTAAAGTCGATGCTTCCAGTTTGATGACTTGCTTTGTGAACATAATAAACAGGCTTCGATAAATTTCTCCACCAGCTTCAACAAAGTGGGCCAATAGAAGTGGTGCTACAATTTATGAATGTTATTCACCATCCAAAAATGGTCTCCACAAGAAGAGGGATGTGCATCCCTAATAAGAATAAGGTGATCCTTGCATAGGCGAACATACAAGTGGTTAGTTTTTACTACATGGGAAAATGTTTCATTATAGTCAATTCATTCTACTTGAGATAACCCTTTGGGAACTAATCGAGCCTTGTGTCTTTCAACACTTCCATATGATGTATACATAATTATATAGACCCACTTACATCTGACAAGTTTATGTTCTTTCAAAAGAGGTACAAGATCACAAGCATCCTTCTCTCTTAACGAGTGATACTCTTCATTCATTGTTGTATCACAATCTACATGGCTTGAAGCTTCTACAAATTTATTTTCATCATGAGTCTTTGAAACTTGATCCAAACGAGAAGAGGCTCCCTAGGACTATCAACGCATCTGATGTTGATTTGAAGGATCATCAACAAGATCACCAACTACTTCTCATGTTGAACGAACTCATCTATGAAGTGATGGTGCTAGTGCAGGTTCATGTTAATTTGAATTATCTAGAGGAAGGTGAGTAGGAATAGGTGGATTTCCATCCTCATTTCCATCATCTGAGGAAGAGGAAACTAGAATAGGCATAGAAGAGGGTGAAAATTTGGAATATGGATCAAAAGATGAAGAAGACATAGACAATGAATTAGGGTCCTAGGATGAGAGATTTTCATTAAATTTAACATCTCTTATAATAATAATTTCTTTGGAATGATGTTGAACAAGTTAGTAACCTTTTACCTCTTCCAAATATCCAACAAAAATACACTTCTCTCTTTTAGGATTTAAATCTTTCCTTTTCTCATGAAGAATGTGAACCCATGCTACACTCCCAAATACGCACAAGTGACTTCCATTTGGATTAATTTTATTAGATATTATTCTAGTGTCATATTTTATAGAACCTTAGTGGGATTGCACTTTACTATTTAATTTGCAAAATTAATGGCTTCCACCCAATAAGTACGATTTAATCCCTTAGATTAGATCATACAATTAACCATTTCTTTTAATGAACCATTATTTCTCTCAACAACACTATTTGTTTATGGTGTATATGGAAGAGTGTGTTGCATTTGGATGCCCTATGTAGTGCAATAACTTCTAAAGTTGTTTTTCACATATTCACCTCCACTATTTCTTCTTAACCTTTGAAGTTAATGTCTACATTATTTTTCTACAGGGTCCTTGTAGGCCAAAAAATTGTCAAACAAATTTGTCTTAAGTTTTAAGAAGTAAACCTATGTGCATAAAAAAAAATCATCAATGAAAGTGAAGAAATAATTGCACCATAAAAAAAATGGGATCCGGAGTTGAGAGAAGAAGGTAAAGATGGAAGAGACTAGGTGCATAGGTAAAATGGTATAGCGAGAGAATTCCAACAAAAAATGTAGAAAGCATGTAAGAGAAATGATATCATGGAGAAAATGTAGCAAAAATATAAGAGAAATGATAACACATAGAAAATACCATCCTATTCGAAAAGAGAAGAGGTCCCTTTATTACTAAACATGGAGACCTTTTCGTAGGGATTATTTGTAGTTACAAAAGAAATTGTTGCTTTATTTATGCAACTCTGTTCCCAACTACAACTAGACTAGCGAGATTTGTTTCATGAGAAATGGAATAACACACATACATTCTAAACTAGAATTATATATATCCTTGCTTATAAGAATATGGACGGTTGTTAATAAAACAAACTCATTGGCACACTTCGTTTATTATGTAGCTCTCCACCAAGTAGCACTCGAGACTGCTATTTATAAACAAAACTATATTGGCATGCAATAAAAGATTAATGGATTTATTACAATAGAAACTGGGTGTCCTCACGTTGAGTGGTGAAGGAAAGGGGCACGCCTTTCCTGGTGGCCTAATTCATCCCTCTATAGATATAGAAGTGTCTCTTCTTCTGACAACAGATTTGGAAACTTACGCTACATTGTTTGAGTAGACAACCACTTGGCTTGAGTGGGAATCTATACCTTTGTTTTGACTACATATGAAATATATTTTTCGCAATGTTTGGGCCTTGTGAATCGATGATTTGATTGTCAAGGAGAGGAGGCTACAAACATGAGATGTTGTTGAATGGGCATTGATCTATAATTGATTTTTCGAGGAGATGAGGCTAAACAAACTTCCTATCATTAAAATTTAACACATCATGCGTGTCGGGTTGTGTGGGAAAACATACGATACACATTATTTCCATTTCCTTATAACACTTTGTACGGACAATATTCGAGCATGTGCAACTGATGATGGAAACCTTTCAGAAAACATTATCAGAGGAGCGATCGCTCGTTTGGAATGAGAGGGAGTGTGCTACTTATCATGGTGCTTTCTGGAACATTCTTGGGTTGTTTTCAAAGGAGTTTCAACCTCACCGTGGAATTGAGTTATACTGTCCAAGGAGTGGCTCTCTGATAAATCAAATTCATGACATGGAGGAATTAATAAACCATAATCTATTTTTATAATCAAGACCTCTTCTGGGTCTATGAAGTGTATTTGGATGCACAAATTGTAGAAGACACCCATGTAGCTTTGGACAGATTAGTTGGATAGTTGACCGAGCTTCAACCACTTGGATCATAGGGTCTAATGGTATAAGTGCGCATGTGACAGAAGCATTCCCAAGAATTAATGTATGCAAAAAGGAACCTGATGGTGGTGCACAGCGAAGTTGATGGAGAGTCGTGAGAATGATGCTCTAAATGCCTGGAGAAGGGGAGAAGGGCACATCGGTTGTCTCAGCAACAGAGATGTTGGAGGGACTTGAGATTAGGGTTTTCATACTAACTTATTTATTTCAACCAATTTTACTTATATCATACCAAACACAAAAATAACTATGTTTCAATAACCACTCCATATCCAATGACAACTATGTGGAAAATTCTCCAAAACAACTAGAACGAAATTTGGACACATATACTGAAAAATGCTCACTCAAAAAGTATGGATAAGATTAGGGTTTCTAAGTTTACAACTAGCATGCCAAAGAGGGTTCATCATAGTCCTACTCATAGAAGCACTAATTCTCTATTTCAAGTGAAGAAACTCATTAAAACCCTTAATCCATTTTGCATATATTTTAAGTTGTTAAAGATATCCATAGATATATTTCTTAACTCTGTAAAAAGATTCAATAAATAATTATATTGGATAACACATTTATTAATATATATCAAAATAATATTTTAGCAAAAATAATAATTAAAACAAACATATTGATATTAATAAAAGTGATCAATATCAAAGATATTATTAATTAATTTGGAAAGATGTGAAATAATCCCTATTAACTTATTTATTTCAACCAATTTTAATAATATCATACCAAACACAAAAATAACTATATTTCAATAACTACTCCATATCTAATAACAACTATTGTGGAAATTATTAATTAATTTGAAATATAAAATAACGGATACTAATTACCAATTACAAATATGGCGGAAAATTCTCCAAAACGACTTGATAAATGTTTAGATCTAGATTTGGGAACATCTACTGAAACTCGTCTCTGCATAACGGGCATTTGAGTCGAACGTAAAACCACTGAAACATGCATTGTTCATGATAAAAATGACTACAACGCAATTGTTTTACAGACTCCCCAATTGAAAACAAATCGTGACAAATTGCGCACATCAATCGCTCATTCTCTCCTTTGCCGACCTGTTCTTCGGAAATAATAACCGTTGGCGAAGACTTGACAGCTGAGATAGCAACAGCTATTGGATGACTCGCATGGCCAGAAATAAATAGTTCGGTGAGTGTGAAGATCAAAATGTTGAGTTCTCACTTCTATGGAAGGGGAATTGACCTCCATGATCTGTACCAGCCGTTGACTATCTGTGAAACTGCCACTCCATACGATTTGTTGGCTCCACACATTTCCATCTGGGCGGCTCCAATCAAATATAAAACGCAACAAGAGGGTATCAATGTTTTCGGTCATTGCAATCTTGAGGTCGTTTTGATCATCATTATAAATCCCATGATTGGATGCGTATTTGTGTATACAGGAAAACAAAACCAACAACGAAGGAAATATTAAGATGAGCATGAGTTAAATATAACAGGCTATCAACTTACTGATGTTGTGAAATGGAATCAACTTTGGGAGAAGTACATGTGACACTAAGTTTAACTACATACTCGAAGGAAAAAGGGGTTGGGTTTGAATCTTCCATGTGAAAGTGACAAAGAAGGGCACATGCATACTTAGATTGGGAAAGAAAAATTTCTTCCTTGGTTTGCAAAATTTGGAGGCCAACGAAATAATGAAAATTTAAAATTAGTCATTTAAAATTTAAAATTAGTCATTTAAAATTTCTTCTTAAGGCCGATTTTAACATTGTTTAAAAGCTTTGGGTAACTACTTGTGAGGATAAGGTCATCAACATGAAGAAAAATGATTATGAGATGGATTTGTACTTTCCTAGTAAAGACATTGGGGTCATAATGACATCTACAAAAGATGGTATCAAGAAACAAATTGTCGATTCTAACATACGAAGCTTGAGGAGCTCGCTTAATACCATAAAGACGTTTCTTAAGGAAACAAACAAGGCTAGAGTTATTCTAGACATTGCCAAGAGGTTATTTAATTTATATTTCTTTTATATTTCTTCTTGCAAATCACCACGCAAGAAGGTAGAGTTAACATCCATCTGATGGATCTCCCATTTATGTGAGGAAAGAAGGACTAGAACAAGGCATATGGAATTCATTTTGGCAACATGGGAAAATGTTTCATTATATTTAATTCATTCTACCTAAGATAACCCTTTGGGAACTAATTGGGCCTTGTGTCGTTCAACACTTTCACATGATGTATACATAATCATGTAGACCCACTTTTATGTGAAAAGCTTTCTTTCTATCAAAAGAGGTACAAAATCAAAAGAATCCTTCTCCATTAAGGAGCGATACTCTTCATTCATTGTTATATCCAAATCTAGATGGCTTGAAGCATCTACAAATATCTCTGCATCATGATTCTTTGAAACTTGATCCAAAAGAGAAGAGGCTCACTAGGACTATCAGCGCATATGATGTTGATTTGAAGGATCATAGAAAATATAACCAACTACTTCTCATGTTAAATGGACCCATCTAGGAAGTGATGGTGCTAGTGCAGCTTCACATTAATTGGACACATCAAGAGGAATGTGAATAGGAATAGGTGGATTTCCACCCTCATTGTCATCACCTCAGGCAAAGGAAACTAGAATAGGAACATAAGATGGTGCAAATGTTGAAGATGCCTTGAAAGACGAAGAAGACCTAAAAAATGAATGAGGCTCCTAGGATAGGAGATTTTCATTAAATTTAAGATCTCTTCTAATTAAAATTTCAATGGAATGATGTTGAACAAGTTTTTAACCTTTGACCTCTTCATAATATCCAACAAAAATACACTTCTCATTTTTAAGCTATAAATCCTTAAGTGAATTACATTGGGATTGATTTTATTTCATGAGTATTCTAGTGCCATATTTTTTAGAGACTTGGTCGCAGTGATCTTTAATATGTAGTTTGCACAATTAATGGCTTCCAACCAATAATTATGAATTAATCCCTTATATTAGATCATACAATTAGCCATTTCTTTTAATGCACCATTCTTTCTCTCAACAAGACCATTTGTTACGGTGTATATGGAAGAGTCTATCGCATTTGGAAAACCTATGAGATGAAAGAACTTGTAAAGTCGTTGTTCACATATTCACCTCCATTATTTGTTCTTAACCTTTGAATTTAATGTCTATATTAGTTTTCTACAAGGGCCTTGTAGGCCAAAAAAGTTGTCAAACACTTTTCTCTTAAGTTTTAAGAGGTAAACCCAAGTGCATAAAAAAAACTCATCAATGAAAGTGAAGAAATAATTGCACCATAAAAAATAAGGTGATTTGTAGTTGAGAGAAGAAGGAAAAACTCGAAGAGACTAGGTGCATAGGTAAAATGGAATAGCCAGAGAACTCACACAAAAAATGTTGAAAGCATGTAAAATAAATTATAACACAGAGAAAATGTAGCAAGAATATAAGAGAAATGATATAAGCACATTACATACATGTTGAAGATGTTCTTCCCAAGACCCCCTGAAAATTAATATGTCATGAAGATAAATTACTACAAACTTAACCAAATGAGGTCGGAAGATGTCATTGATTGACCTCATGAAAATTGTGGATGTATTGGTCAGTTAGAATGACATGAGCATCCATTAATAAAGACTAAACTTGGTCTTCAATGTTGTTTTCCAGATGTCGGAGGGATGCATGCACATTTTATTATATACGTCTATCAAATATGTCTTGGTGAAGAAGGAGGCACCCTTTATGTTGTCCAAAAACTTCTCAATCCAAGGTAATGGATATCAATTTTAATTGGTGTATTTGTTAAGGGATCACTAATAGGTACCTAAATTTCACTCAATAGTCTCCTTTTTGGGAATAATAAATGTAGCAAAGGGACAGGGGGAGGAGGAGGGTTGAATATGCTCAGATTCTAATAGTTGGCCAATTTGGCGTTTGAATTTTGTAGCCTCTTAGGGTGCAAGGTGATATGTTTGTGCACTTTTCAAGGAGGTGATGAGTGGTGGGATGTTGCAAGAACTAGACTAATTACTGGATCATGAGATTATTTTTGGAAGTGGATGGGGAAGGATTTGAAGCTTGAGACTAAGAAGGACCATATTTGGCAGACTTAGAGTGGATTTGAGGATAGGGGATTCAAGGATTCACCTTATATTTTATGGTCAAGGCCCATAGGAAGGACTTGTCCAAGGAGTGGCTCTCAAATTAATCAACTTCATGATATGGAGGAATTAGTAAACCATAATTAAATTTTATAATTAAGACCTCCTCTAGGTTTATGAAGTGTAGCTGGATTCACAAGTTGTAGAAGATATCGATGTAGCTTCAACAACTTGGCTAGTAGGTTATGAAGATATCCTGGATGATGCGTGACATAATAATTCCCAAGAATTAATGTATGGAGTTGTTGTGGCTCTGAATTCACTGATATCAACAACCAATTCAAAGGTTTCCAGTTGTGTGTGCCACGAGGCTTGGATAATGCCTTCAAATTGCAAGCTAGTGATATGTAACTTCATGTCCTCTTCCATCTCATGAGAGGATTTGAAATAGGTGTAGAGGTTGCATATCCATGAATCGAGCTAGTCATATGTAACTTCATGTCCTCTTCCATCTCACGAGAGGTTTTGAAATAGGTGGAAAGGTTTCATATCCATGAATCGACAATTTACCCATTCATTTTCCATGAAAATTATGGACCTTGGTAGCAATTTTCGAGTTGCATAGGTTTCAGTGCCCTACGTAGTTGTAGGAAAAGTAGGTCATTCAAAGCGAGAGATAAACCTTGAAATTGTGTAGACATGTTGGAGTTTGCATCTTCCATCGATGTTTCTCTTTGAGAGAACATAATTTTAATTCACCAAAGATAGGTTGGCATGCAAAAAGGAACCTCATGATGGTGCACTGAGAGGCTGATGGAGAATCCTAAGAATGATGCCCTAAATTCCCGAATAATGGGACATCTATTGTCTCAACAACGTATATGTTGGAGGGACCTGAGATGGGTGCACTTGTAGCTCTGCCCAACTAGACCAGAAAGAGTTGTTTCCTGAGCAATGGAATGACACATATACATTCTAAACTGGCATTCTAAAGCACCCTATGTATAATACTACAGAGGGTTTTTAAGAAAACTAATTCACTGGAATAACTCATTGATTATGTAGCGCTCTACCCAGTAGCACTAGATATTGTTATTTACATAAAAAACTAACTCACATACTAACTTTGAAACAAATATTAATGGGATAATTACAATAGAAATTGGGTGTCCTCATGCTGAGTGGTGAAGGAAGGGGGCACACCCTTACTGGTGGCCTAATTCCTCCCTCTCTAAATATAGAAGTGTCTTTTCTTCTGACAACAAATTTGGAAACTTACGCTACATTGTTTGAACATAGAACCACCTAGCTTGACTTGGAAGCACTACCTTTTGTTGACTACATATGAAATATATTGTTTGTAATCTGTGGTACTTAATTGTGAATCCATAATTTGATCGACAAGAAGAGGAGGCTACAAATATGAAATGTTGTTGAAAGGTTGTTCATATATAACTGCTTCTTCGAGAAGAGGAGTATAATAAAAAATCATATTATTAAAATTTAACACATCATGTGTGTCAGGTTGTGCGAGAAAATATAGGATACACATTCTTTCCAATGATTTCTAACACTGTGTATGGTCCATAATTTAATTTTATAATTAAGACCTCTTCTAGGTTTATGAAGTGTAGTTGGATTCACAAGTTGTAGAAAACATCGATGTAGCTTTGGAAAGATTAGTTAGATAGTTGATCAAGCTTCAACCACTTGGCTAGTAGGTTCATAAGATATCTTGGATGGTATAACCGCTCACGTAATGGATGACATAAGAATTTCCAAGAATTAATGTATGTAGTGGTTGTGGCTCTGAATTCACTGATATCAAAAACCAATTCAAAGGTTTCCAATTGTGTGTCCCACGAGGCTTGGATAATGCCTTCAAATTGCAAACTAGTGATATGTAAATTCATGTCCTCTTCCATCTCATGAGAGGTTTTGAAATAGGTGTAGAGCTTGCATATCCATGAATAAAACTAGTGATATGTAACTTCATGTCCTCTTCCATCTCACGAGAAGTTTTGAAATAGGTGGAGAGGTTGCATATCCATGAATCGACAGTTTCACCATTCATTTTCCATGAAAACTATGGACATTGGTAGCGATTTTCAAGTTGCATAGGTATCGGTGCCTCGCGTAGTTGTAGGAAAAGTAGTTCATTCAAAGTGAGATATAACCGTTGCAATTGTGTAGACAAGTTGGAGTTTTCATATTCCATTGATGTTTCTCTTTGAGAGGACATAATTTTAATTCACCAAAGATAGATTGGCATGCAAAAAAGAACCTGATGATGGTGCACTGAGAGGCTGATGGAGAGTCTTGAGAATGATGCTCTAAATGCCCAGAGAAGGGCACATCGGTTGTCTCAACAATAGATATGTTGGAGGGACTTGAGATGGGTGCACTTGTAGCTCTTCCCAACTAGAACAGCAAGAGCAGTTTCCTGAGAAATGGAATGAAACATATACATTCTAAACTGGCATTCTAAACCGCCCTACGTATAATACTAGAGAGGGTTGTTAAGAAAACTAATTCACTGGAATACTTCCTTTATTATGTAGCGCTCTACCCAGCAGCACTAGAGAGTGCTATTTACATAAAAAATAACTCACATACTAACTTTAAAAAATATATTAATGGGATGATTACAACATAAATTGGGTGTCCTCGTGCTGAGTGGTGAAGGAAGGGGGCACACCCTTAGTGGTGGCCTAATTCCTCCCTCTCTAGATATAGAAGTTTCTCTGCTTCTGACAACAAATTTGGAAACTTATGCTACATTGTTTGAGCATACAACCACCTACCTTGAGTGGGAAGAAGTAACTTTTTGTTGACTACATATGAAATATATTGTTCGTAATGTGTGGTACTTACTTCTAAATCCATAATTTGATCGACAAGAAGAGGAGGCTACAAATATGAGATGTTGTTGAAAGGTTGTTGATCTATAGCTACTTCTTCGAGAAGAGGGGGAGCATGTGCAAGTTATGATGGAAACCTTTTAAAAAACATTATGCGAGAGGATCCAGACATGATAAACAGGTTGGAATGACATGGGTTCTGCTTCTTGTCATGGCTTTTTCTAAAACATTCTTGGGAGGATTTCAAAGAAAATGAAACCTGATTGTGGAACTGATTTATATTGTTAAGGAAACATTGTGATTATTTTTGTCACTATTGGTGATTTTTAGAGTATGAGGAAGTGATAGTTAGATAAATATATAAGGGACGAAGGGGATGAAAAACAAGGAACACACCAAATGGTGAGAAACTGACGAAAGAGTGGGTGGACTTGTTGTAGCTATATTGGATAATATGAAAACTGAAATCCCACTATTTGTTTAAAAAAAAATAACTATGAAGATAATGAACCAGAGATTGATTAACAACCTTGCTATTCCCATCAGTCTGTAGGTGGAATGTAGTGGAGAAATGGAGCTAACAACCCAACAATCACCAAAGAGTGTTCCAAAAAATGTTGAGGAAGTGAGAGAAGTCCAAAGTGTTTCCAAATATGTTGAAGAGTAAAACAATAATCTGTGAAGCGTAACTGATTTCTTAGCATGGGATGAAGAGATCCATCTTAGAAAAATTGCATATTACTACCCTAAGGGCATTGTTCTTGTGAAGAGTAACTTCCATACAACTTAAAAATTCCAAAGAAATAGATTCTCTTCGACATGGTGGTATGGGTAATGTCTGGTAAATCCCATGCTTGCGGTTAGATGACTTACTTTGTGAACATAATGAAGAGTCTTCGATGAATTTATCCACCTGCTTCAACAAAGTGGGCCATAGAAGTGGCGCTACAATTTCTTAATGTTATTCACCATCCAAAAATTGTCTCCACATGAAGAGGGATGTGCATCCCTAATAAGAATAAGGTGATCCTCTCATAGGCGAACATACAAGTTGTTCGTTTTGGCTACATCGGAAAATGTTTCATTATAGTCAATTCATTCTACTTGAGATAACCCTTTGGGAACTAATCGAGCCTTGTGTCTTTCAGCACTTCCATATGATATATACATAATTATATAGACCCACTTACAGATGACAAGTTTGCGTTCTTTCAAAAGAGGTACAAGATCACAAGCACCCTTCTCTCTTAACGAATGATACTCTTCATTCATTGTTGTATCACAATCTACATGGCTTGAAGCTTCTACAAATTTATTTTCATCATGAGTCTTTGAAACTTGATCCAGAAGAGAAGAGGCTCACTAGGACTATCAACGCATCTGATGTTGATTTGAAGGATCATCGACAAGATCACCAACTACTTCTCATGTTGAACGAAATCATCTATGAAGTGATGGTGCTAGTCAAGGTTTATGTTAATTTGAGTTATCTAGAGGAAGGTGAGTAGGAATAGGTGGATTTCGATCCTCATTTCCATCATTTGAGGAAGAGGAAACTAGAATAGGAATAGAAGAGGGTGAAAATGTTGAACATGGATCAAAAGCTGAAGAAGACATAGACAATGAATTAGGGTCCTAGGATGAGATATTTTCATTAAATTTAACATCTCTTATAATAATAATTTGTTTGGAATGATGTTGAACAAGTTTGTAACTTTTTACCTCTTCCTAATATCCAACAAAAATACACTTCTCTCTTTTAGGCCTTAAATCTTCCCTTTTCTCATCAAGAATGTGAACCCATGCTACACTCCCAAATACACACAAGTGACTTCCATTTGGATTAATTTTATTAGATATTATTCTAGTGTCATATTTTATAGAACCTTAGTGGGATTGCACTTTACTATTTAATTTGCACAATTAATGGCTTCCACCCAATAAGTACGACTTAATCCCTTAGATTAGATCATACAATTAACCATTTCTTTTAATGAACCATTCTTTCTCTCAAAAACACCATTTGTTTATGGTGTATATGGAAGAGTGTGTTGGATTTGGATTTGACGTTAATGTCTTAATTATTTTTCTACACGGTCGTTGTAGGCCAAAAAATTATCAAACAAATATGTCTTAAGTTTTAAGAAGTAAACCCATGTGCATAAAAAAAAATCATTAATGAAAGTGAAGAAATAATTGCACCATAAAAAAAAGCTGATATGGAGTTGCGAGAAGAAGGAAAAACTGGAAGAGACTAGGTGCATAGGTAAAATGGTATAGCGAGAGAATTCCAACAAAAAATGTAGAAAGCATTTAAGAGAAATGATAACACGGAGAAAATGTAGAAAGAATATAAGAGAAATGATAACACATAGAAAATACCATCCTATTCCAAAAGAGAAGAGATCCCTTTATTACTAAACATGGAGACTTTTTCCTAGGGATTATTTGTAGTTACAAAAGAAATTGTTTCTTTATTTATGCAACTCTCTTCCCAACTAGACTAGTGAGAGTTGTTTCATGAGAAATAGAATAACACACATACATTCTAAACTAGAATTCTATATATCCTTGCGTATAAGAATATAGACGGTTGTTAATAAAAAAAAATCCAGTTCCTTTATTATGTAGCTCTCCACCAAGTAGCACTCGAGACTGCTATTTATAAACAAAACTATATTGGCATGCAATAAAAGATTAATGGATTTATTATAATAGAAACTAGGTGTCCTCATGTTGAGTGGTGAAGGAAAAGGGAATGCCCGTGGCCTAATTCATCCCTCTATAGATATAGAAGGATCTCTTCTTCTGAGAATAGATTTGGAAGCTTACGCTACATTGTTTGAGCAGACAACCACTTGGCTTGAGTGGNTGAATCTATGATTTGATTGTCAGGGAGAGGAGGCTACAAATATGAGATGTTGTTGAATGGGCGTTGATTTATAATTGATTCTTCAAGAAGATGAGGCTAAACAGACTTCATATCATTAAAATTTAACACATCATGTATGTTGGGTTGTGCGGGAAAATATATGATACACATTATTTCCATTTCCATCTAACACTTTGTGCGGACAATATTAGAGCATGTGCATGGAAACCTTTCAAAAAACATTATCGGAGGAGCGATCGCTTGTTTGGAATGAGAGGGAGTGTGCTGCTTATCATGGTGCTTTCGGGAACATTCTTGGGTGGCTTTCAAAGAAGTTGCCACCTCATTGTGGAATTAAGTTATATTGTCAAGGAAACATTGTGCTTCTTGTTGTCACTATTGGTGATTTGTAGAGTCTCATGAAGTGATAGTTAGAGCCATCTTTGAGGGAACAAGAGGTTGAAAATCAAGGCACACACCAAATGATGAGAAACTGGTCGAGGAGTGGGTGGCTGAGTTGTAGTTGTATTGGATAATATGAAAATAGGAATCCCACTATTTGTTTTTCGAAAAAACAGCTATAAAGAGAACGAATCAAAGTTCGATTGAAAATCTTTTTTTTCCAATTGCTCTACAAGTTGAATGTAGTGGATAAATGTAGATAACAACCCAACAATGACCAAAGAGTTTGCTAGAATGTTTTGAGGAAGCGAGAGCCTCTATTAGATATGATACTACTAGGGAGTCCAAAGTTTTTCCAAATATATTGGAAGAATAGATTCACAACATAACTAATTTTATGTCATGGGATGAAGAGTGCCATCTTAGAGAAATTTTAGTGGACCACCCGAATGGCATTGTTCTTGTGAACAATGGTCGGAAGAATTTTAATTACACCACATACAATAAGGAATTCTACAATTCGACATGTTGAAGTGTTCTTCCCAAGACCCCCTCAAAATTAATATGTCATCAATATAAATCACTACAAACTTACCCAAATGAGGTCAGAAGATGTCATTGATTGACCTCATGAAGATTGTTGGTGCATTGGTAAGTTAGAATGCGAGGAACATCCATTAATAAAGACTAAACTTGGTCATGAATGTTGTTTTCTAGATGTCGGTGGGATGCATGCAAACTTGATCAAGGAGGCACCTTTTATGTTGTCCAAAAACCCTCAATCCAAGGTAAGGGATATCAATTTTTATTGTTGTATTTGTTAAGGGATCACTAATAGATAAGTAAATTCCACTCAATAGTCTCCTTTTTGGGAATAATAAATGTAGCAGAGGCACATGCGGAGGAGGAGGTTTGAATCTGGTAGATTCTAAAAGCTAGCCAATTTGTCGTTTAAATTTTGTAGCCTCTTAGGGAACAATGTGATATGTTTGTGATCTTGTAAAGGAGGTGATGGGTGGTGGGAAGTTGCAAGAACTAATGTTTGTGATCTTGTAAAGGAGGTGATGGGTGGTGGGAAGTTGCAAGAAATAAAATAAGTACTGAAACATGAGATTATTTTTGGAAGTGGATGGGGAAGTAGTTGAAGCTTAAGACTGAGAAGGACCATATTTGGCAGAATTAGAGTGGATTTGAGGATAGGGGATTCAAGGACCATATTTGGGAGCCTTAGAGTGGATTTGAGGATAGGGGATTCAAGGATTCATCTTAGGCCCATAGGAAGGCCTTGTCCAAGGAGTGGCTCTCCGATAAATCAAATTCATGACATGGAGGAATAAATAAACCATAATCTATTTTTATAATCAAGACCTCTTCTCGGTCTATGAAGTGTATTTGGATGTACAAGTTGTAGAAGACATTGATGTAGCTTTGGACAGATTAGTTGGATGGTTGATCGAGCTTCAACCACTTGGATAGTAGGTTCTGAAGATATCCTCGATGGTAGAAGTGCTCAGGTAATGCATGACAGATGTATTTCCAAGAATTAATGTATGCAAAAATGAACCTGATGATGGTGCACTGAGAAGTTGATGGAGAGTCTTGAGAATGATGCTCTAAATGCCTGGAGAAGGGCACATCGGTTGTCTCAGCAACAGAGATGTTGGAGGGACCTGAGATGGCTGCAATTGTATTACTAACTTATTTATTTCAACCAATTTTAGTAATATAATACCAAACACAAAAATAACTATGTTTCAATAACCACTCCATATCCAATGACAACTATGTGGAAAATTCTCCAAAACAACAAGAACGAAATTTGGGCACATATACTGTAAAATGCTCACTCAAAAAATAACTAATTTGGGCACAACTAATTAGGGTTTCTAAGTTTACAACTAGCATGCCAAACAGGATTCACCATAGTCCTACTCATAGAAACACTAATTCTCTATTTCAAGTGAAGAAATTCATTAAAACCCTTAATCCATTTAGTGCATATATTTTAACTTGTTCAAGATATCCATAGATTCAATAAATAATTATATTAGATAACACATTTTTTAATATGTATCAAAATAATATTTTAACAAAAAAAAATAATTAAAACAAACATATTGATATTAATAAAAGTGATTAATATCAAAGATATTATTAATTAATTTCGAAAGATGTGAAATAATCCCTACTTATTTATTTCAACCAATTTTAATAATATCATACCAAACAAAAAATAACTATATTTCAATAACCGCTCCATATGTAATAACAACTATTGTGAAAATTATTAATTAATTTGGAAAGATGTAAAATAACGGATACTAACTTATTTATTTCGACCAATTTTACTAATATCATTAGAAAAGCAAAAATAACTATGTTTCAATAACCAATACATATCGACTAACAAATATGGCGGAAAGTTCTCCAAAACGACTTGATAAATGTTTAGATCTAGATTTGGGAACATCTACTGAAACTCGTCTCTGCATAACGGGCATTGGAGTCGAAGGTAAAACCGCTGAAACATGCACTGTTCATGATAAAAATGACTACGACGCAATTGTTTTACAGATTCCCCAGTGTGACAAATTGCGCACATCAATCCCTGATTCTCTCCTTTGCCGTCCTGTTCTTCGGAAATAATAACCTTTGGCGGAGACTCAACAGCTGAGATAGCAGCAGCTATTGGATGACTCGCATGGCGAGCAATAAATAGTTCTCTCAGGTGAGTGTGAAGATCAAAATGTTGAGTTCTCACTTCTATGGAAGGGGAATTGACCTCCATGAGCTGTACCAGCCGTTGACTCTCTGCGAAACTGCCACTCCATACGATTTGTTGGCTCCACACATTTCCAACTGCGAAACAGTTGTGCAAGGCTCGGTTACAGTTGTACAAGCCAGTGTTATGGTGTCAGCTTCTGCTGTTTGCGGCTTTCTTTCTAAAAAATGCTTATCCGTTCAAATAATTCTCTCGCACGATCCCTGATATCGCTATGCGCGTCATTATTGCTTCCATTTGGTGATGCTTCCATTTCTTCTCCCTCTGTTTGGTGATGTTTTTTCGTGAAAGTAATTAAAAAAAGAGAGTCAACAAATTTCATAACCGGGTGCTTGTTTTAGTTCGATATATATACGATATTTTTCATGATAACCCGGTTAGGGTTGAAATTTTGGCATGCCGAAACGGTTAGGGTTGAAATTTTTGAAATTTTGGAAGGCCGACACAAAAGGTACTTTCGCAACTAGTACATCATAAGTCACTTAAATATATTATATCATAGACGAAGACTCATTTAAACACATTTTTATTTTTATTATGAAGAACGTCTCATATTTATTTTTATTATAAAGAACGGTACCGATACATTTAATTTTTTTATATGTATATTATGAAATTAAAATGGATTGAAATTTTTTCATTTTATTATTATTGTGTAAATATAAATATTTTATGTAAATTTGGTTTGGTGTGAAGTTCTTCTTTTAATTGTGTTTGTGAAGGAAAGTATTTGATGTCTAAAAGCTGTTTCTTCACAGTTATAAAAAATGTTCAAGGGAATAAAATTAATATGTGTATACACTAAAACTATACAAAGATACTTTATTTAATTTTGGGCATCATCACCACTAAAATTATTTTTCTCTAGTTTTTATTTTAATATTCTTTTTTAGTATTCCATTTGGGAACATTTTTAAGGAATGAACCAAGTACTGGTCCATTCAATGCAATTAAGGTGTAGGCATTCATTGTCTCTTTGTTGGGCCTTCTTTTCAATGGCCTTGATGGCCTTTCCCTCTCTCACATTGAAGCCCATTGTGAACGGGTCTCCAAGACTCTAACACACAACAAGTTCTTTGAGCCTAGATGGTTTTTCCCCTTCATGGTCTCATAAACCACCCTTTTGTCCAATTTGAGTTTCTCCACTAGTTCTTTGATAATACAACGATTTTCTCCTTTTCAACAAATGTCGTCACACCGAGTGAGGGTAGGAAATTCATACAGGGAATCCCTAATCAAAGGGTCGGTCTACATGCATCATCTTCTTGTGAGTGCATACTGAGGTTACCCTTTTATCCAATTTAGGTTTCTCCATTAGTTCTTTGATAATACAATAATTTGCTACTTTTCAACAAATGCAGTAACACGAGTGAGGGTAGGAAATTCATATAAGGAATCCCTAGTCAAAGGGTTTGTCAACATGCATCGTCTTCCCTTGAGTGCATACTCAGGTTACCTCCTCTCAACAAATGCAGTCATGCCCATTGAAAGTAGGAAAGTCATATAGGGAAGCCCTAATCAAAGTGTCATTCTAAGTGCATCATCTTCCCTTGAGTGCATACTCATGTTACCTCAAAAGAAGAATTTTCTTTCAGTTCGATAATTAAAGTTTTTTTTTGAGATACATTCCACCTTTCTAGGGATAGGAGTGCTTCATTATGTAATTCTAGGGTCAAATCCTATTTTCTAGGAACTAGAGAACTTATTTTGTCCATTGCACATATAATAAGTGCACACGTGCATGAGAAGACCCTGCATGGATGAGCAATTGCACTCCACTTGGCTAGTCAAATCTAAGTTAACTCCCTCATGAAATCCCATTAGCTAATTAAAGCATGTTTTCTTATGGTTTTCCTATTGTTAAGCATAACATAGTTGCATGGATAATTATTATATATTTTTCATTTATAGCATTATAGTATAAATTTTACTCATTCATCGTTGGATGATTATTCTTCTTCCATAAATTAATCATTATTGCATTGATCCTATGGGTATTCTTATCTTCTCTTCTCTCAAATTCTATTTCATTTCACTTACACTATAGATCCTCTTGTATGTTTATTAGATGAATCTTACAGAAAATAACCCATTCAAGATAAATCTCATCTTTGCTTGTTTCTCCCAAATATTTCAAGATGGTTAAGGAAGATCCAACGCTCTCCGTCTTGGTGGATTTAGATGTAGTGGATGATTCTCTTTATCTTCATAATCATGTGTTAATCAATATGTTCAAGGGACTATGGATGAAAATCACAAACCTATGATACAAGTGTTCAACAACACATGTATTCCAATAAATCACGAACACCTTTAGTAACCACTCACACAACTAGATCAAACATAAATATGTTGATGTTTTTATGTGGTAAAACCAGTATGGGGAAACATCCATGACCTCGACCAACGTTGTCACTTGAAGAAATTTATTAATGGAAAAGAAAATATTAAAGAGAAATCTAAAAGAGATTTCCTCACAATTAATCATCAACAAATGACCCTCCATGCTATTTAAATACAGATCATGGACCAATTAGATGTTAAAACATAGATCAATGTAGTGGTCAAAGTCAAGGAGAATATGATCTGTTAAGTCACTCTATGCTGAGAACATACGATGATTGTTAAATTATCTAACTACAAATGACTAATAATGCATACTAAAGAAACACACGTTTACCTAACGACACATTATACAGACTTGATCCTAACTAACTCGTAAGTGTCATAATATCCTAACATCCCTCATTATGAACAACTTGGGATAGGATTGAAGGATTTTCAAGGGGGACACAATATGACAAGGAAGGAGGAATTGGAGCTTATCCCCCCTTAATGAGAACTTATTGAACTTCTAACATAGATCAAACTTTTGAAAATGTTTCCTTTGTATGAGACTCTTTGAAAATGTCTACACGTTGATCTTCTATAGGGAAAAATAACACCTCAATAGCTCGATCATGAATGTTATTTTTGATGAAGTGCATGTGCATCTTGATGTGTATGTTCTGTTGATGTTGAACTATATCTTTGGTGAGCTTGATGGAACTCAGATTGTCACACAAGAGGGTGGTTGGATGCTGTTGCTAGAATCCAAACTCTGAAAGCATCTATCAAAGCCACCAGGCTTCTTGAGTTGTATTAACCATTTCTTAGTATTCAACTTCTATTGAAGAAAGAACAATAGACTACTATTACTTATAATCCCAAGTGATAGATCCTGTACCAAGGCTAAAAAAATAACTTGCAGTAGACTTCTAATCATGAGGGTCTCTCACATAATATTTATCAGTGAAACCAACAAACAAAGTAGGCTCCCATAAGATGTAATGTATCTCAATCCTAATTGTACCCATAACATATTTGTATATCCTTTTAGTTGTTTTCCAATGGATTTCCTAGGGTATTTGTGTATCTAACTACAAATGCCTAATAATGCATAGTAAGGAAACACACGTTTACCTAACGACACATTATACATAGTTGATCTTAAGTAACTCCTAAGTCATAATATCCTAACATCCCTCCTGATGAACAACTTGGGATAGGATCGAAAGATTTCCTAACGGGACACAATATGAGAAGGAACGGGGAATTGGAGCTTATCCCCCCCTTAATGACAACTTATTGAACTTCTAACATATATCAAACTTTCGAAAATGTTTCCTTCGTACAAGAGTCTTTGAAAATGTCTGCACCTTGAACGTCTATAGGGAAAAATAACACCTCAATAACTCGATCATGAATGATATTTTTGATGAAGTGCATGTGTATATTGATGTGTATGTTGTGTTGATGTTGAACTATATCTTTGGTGAGCTTGATGGAACTCTGATTGTCACAAAAGAGGGTGGCTGGATGTTGTTGCTAGAATCCAAAGTCTGGAAAGACATATCAAAGCCACAAGGCTTCTTGAGTTGTATTAACCATTTATTAGTATTCAAATTCTATTGAAGAAATAACAATAGACTATTATTTCTTATAATTCCAAGTGATAGGTCGTGTACCAAGGCTAAAAACATAACCTAGAGTATACTTCTAATCGTGAGGGTGTATCGCCTAATATGTATCAGTGAAACAAACTAACAAAGGAGTCCCCCCTAAGATATAGTGTATCTCAATCTTAATTGTACCCATAAAATATTTATGTATCCTTTTAGTTGTTTTCCAATGGATTTCCTAGGGTATTTGTGTATACAGGAAAACAAAACCAACAACGAAGGAAATATTAAGACGAGCATGAGTTAAATATAAGAGGCTATCAACTAACTGATGTTGTGAAGTGGAATCAACTTCGAGAGAAGTACATGTGACACCAAGTTTAACTCCATACTTGAAGGAAAAAGGGGTTGGGTTTGAATCTTCCATGTGAAAGTGACAAAGAAGTTAGATTGGGAAAGAAAAATTTCTTCCCTTGTTTGCAAAATTTGGAGGCCAACGAAATAATGCAAATAGCCTAAGTTAGTCATTTAAAATTTCTTCTTAAGGCCGATTTTAACATTGTTTAAAAGCTTTGGGTAACTACATGTGAGGATAAGGTCATCAACATGAAGAAAAATGATTATGAGATGGAGTTTTACTTTCCTAGTAAAGACATTAGGGTCAGAATGACATCTACAAAAAATGGTATCATGAAACAAATTGTCGATTCTAACATACGAATCTTGAGGAGATCGCTTAATACCATAAAGACATTTCTTAAGGAAACAAACAACAGTAGAGTTATTCTAGACATTGCCAAGAGGTTGTTTCATTTATATTTGTTCTTGCAAATCGCCATGCAAGAAGGTAGAGTTAACATTCATCTGA
>JASDQU010106138.1:153366-173063 GCA_032191745.1 Picea mariana
GTGAGGTAGACCCATTTGAAAGTCCTTCTATGGATAAATATTTCTTACACGCCTTAGCATTCGAAAGAAAGATCGCTCCACACCCCAGATTCTCTAACTATTGTGCCTCCACTATTCATCCACCCACTCCACCAAGTCAGACTCCTGCAACTTTTTCATCCACATCCAAGCCTGCAGGTTGGTGTACCTTTCAAAAAACCAATTCCCACCATTCTTTGGACTGTCGCGTGCTAAAAAATATCCACACCAATAATACCTTGATGGTTGAGGTCAACACAATAGATTTTATTGAACTCACAGAAACCATTTCCCTTGAAAACCCCAGATAAGTCAATCCCTCCCTCATTCTAATGACCCAAACTGCATTAGGGTTCCCTAATATGCCCCTCTTCACCCACAACTGCCAAATCAAAACTGAATTATCCAAGCTCATTCGCGACAATGACAGTGAAAAGGATCTTATATCACAAGATCTTGTATAATATCTTCAACTCCCCACATCACCACATGATCCTGACCCTTATCAACTGGGATGGGTTGAAAAGGAAGGAACACACATCACTATTTCTAGTTGTTGCATGGTCACTTTCACCATTGTCCCATTTCGCACTATGACTTGCAACGTCTCTCCTTTAGAATGCACATACCTCCTTATCGGTGTTCCTTACCAACAGGAGCGACATCCAATGTATCATGCTAAATCACATAAATATTGTCTTCAAAAGGAGGGACGTAAATATGTCCTAACTTCATCCGCTATCATGTCATCCCCACCACAAACTAATACCATCGCCACTCACCATGTCATTAATATACAAACAACATCATTGTGTCTAATCCAACTGCTTAAACTCGATAATCTTACTAACCCGACACCCCTCGAAGTTTTTCCCCTATTACATGAATTTGGAAAAGTGTTTCACCCACCAATGGGCCTTCCCCCATGCAAAAACATTACACATTCCATTGATCTCATACTAGGCGCAACTCTTCCCAACACACCCACTTATCACCTACAGCCCAAGGAGGCTACATAAATCGAACGAAAAATTGGCCAAATCATTGATTCTGGCCACATTCAACCATCATATTCCCCTTCTGCCTTGCCAACCTTCATTATTCCCAAGAAATACACCTGTGAATGGCATCTTGTGATCGACTACATAGCCATGAACAAAGCCACCATAAAAAATAGATATCCCCTACATCGGATAGAATATCTCCTCGATCATCTGGAAGGGGCATATTTCTTTAGAAAGATGGATCTGACTTCAGGATACCATCAAGTGTGCATAAAACAAAGTGATATCTATAAAAAAACATTCAATACTAAGTTTGGTGTTTATGAATGGCTATTCATGCCTTTCGACTTGACCAATGCACCGACCACTTTCATGCCGCTCATCAACAACATTTTCTAACCACACCTCGGTAAGTTTGGTGTTATTTATCTTGACAACATTCTAATATTTATTAGATCGTGGAGGATCACTTGCAACATCTATGCATGGTCTTGGCATTGTTTCATAAACACAAACTACAGGTAAAAGATAAAAAGTCATATTTTTCTCATATTTCGGTACATTATCTAGGATTGATTGTGGACTCTACAGGGGTTCTCCTGGATCATGCACGAGTATGAGATATTACTGAATGGCCAGCCCCAACTTCTGCATAGATTCTCAAAATTTTTATGGGAGGCATCAATTTCTATCATAAATTCATATACCAATAAGGAAAAGTTTCTATGGTCTCCTGATAAGAAACACCACTTTCATAATCTGAAGCAAGAATTATACTCAACACCAATCCTTCGCTTACCAAATTTTCTACAACCATTCCAAATTGAGTCAGACATGTCTCATTTTACGATTGGTGATGTACTTAAATAGGGATGTCACCCTGTCGCCTACCATTCACGTGGGCACTGCACATGTGTAATTTTCCCCAAATTTATGAAATAAAAAAAAAAACTTAGGGACATTAAATATCTTTCTCTTTGAACAAAATATCTCGAAATACCTACTGTTATTATAAGTAGGATGTTGTCATCACTATTAAATTTTCAAGATTTATGTTTCCAGTTATTGACACAATTAACTACCATTATAACATATTTTATCTCTGAGTTATTTCCTACTGCACAATAATCATATACTTAAAGGGACAAAGGTAACTTCTCTATACCTGAACTTCTCTGATTACCAAGATATATAAATAAGGATAATGGTTAGTAAACCCCCACTAACATTACAATCCTATCCATATATCTATATATATGTATACATATTAACGTTAGATTTACAGGGGAAGAACCCCACTCGAATTATAGAAAATCTTTAAGCATAGATAATACTCATATCATACAAGACTAAACGAAGTTGAGTTTAAAACATGGATTGCATACTTAAAAAATTAAGGTTCAATACATCTATCTTAGACTTAAAACCTTTTGTCTCTGCGCACTCTAGTGCTTGTCAATTTACGGGCGCTTGCTCCTCTTCACTAGCCCCTTGGTTCATATGTCCTTGGGCTTTGCGCTTGTGCTAATGAAAGATTGTGGGCACATGAAAGAGTGGTTTCAACCAACCTTCTCTTCTCCATGCAATCCTCCTCCAATTGACACATACCCCATCGCCAAAATAGTGGTCGAAATTGCAGCCCCGTGAAGGAAGAATATCCTCCACACAAGTTTCGGCTCTACAATCCTCCCCATCCATCGATCTCCTACCTCTCCATGCTGCTTCTGATAAATGACTTCTATCAAACTCCGTTTCACCCTTCTTTCCTTTTTCCACACATCTCCCCAGATTCCCATGATTTGTCGACATGTAACTCTCCTCCAGATCAACGACTATCGTTGACTCCACCTTTTCGGCCTCCGTGAGTGTCAACTCTCAACTCCACTCTCCTCTGCATGCCAATATGCCAGAGTGGGAGATATATCACCGCATGTCCCCTTGAATCCATGGTTAGGATCTCCCCTGTGAATTCGGCCTTCAGGGATCTCAAATGTCAAGTCCTTTTTCCTTCTACTTGAATACGCGAAATCCTGCCATGTGTCCTCTTAAATCAGATTGGCTAGAATTACTTCGGGTCCTTGCCCATAGTCAACGTATCTTTGCCACATCTCCTCTCTAGATGTGTCGGTTCAGATTCACTTTGGGTGATCTGAGAAATCATATTTGTTCTGACTCTCCAAGCTTCTGAGATCTCAAATATCAATCTCTCACCCCTGCTGACTGGATATCTATGGAAGTTCTATATCTGGCACCAGGTGTCCTCCTTCACATCAATGACCATCATTATTTTTGGGACTCCAGCCTTCAACGATTTCAAATCTAAACACCCATGAGTCTCTGGAGTGAATCCTTCTATAGTCCACGATTTGGTGACACTTTTCCGACCTAGATCAACAACTAACATTCGCTCTGATTGTTCAGGCTTTAGCTATTTCAGTTCTCAAACTGAAACTCCAGATTGACGAATATTATCTCTTCAGCTTTCTGAGCTTCGGTTGTTTCAACACTTCAATTTTCGCCTCCATCTCGATCTCCCAACCTGTTGACACACATCCTCTCTGGACCCAATGGTCCAGACTCTTCTTTCGTAAATCAGGATTTTGCTACTTACAACTTCCAGGTTAACACTTCCTACACATTCACGACATCTGAAATGTTGATATATTCATAGCACTGAAATACAACGCTCTCCCTCCTCTGGATATAACAGTCCATATCTTCCCTTCGTGTATCGTGACTTCATGTTTCACGAAGTTGGATGGTTGCTCACTTCCCTTGTCCCGATCCTGGATATACTAAAATTCTCCCTGGATAATCGACGGTCGAGATCACCCCGCGATCAATGACTCAGATAAAATCACGATTTAGCATTTCAAGAATCCTCACACTCCGCCCTTTGACCTTTCCACTTTATGAGTGAGATAAATGTTGATCTCTTTCCACGTGTCCCATTTCGATTGAGGGTCCCGATGATTTCAGGATTTCACATTTCGGGGTTTTGCAGATTTCACTCTGCTTCTTCCAAATATTTTGGTTGCGAAATTCTGATAATTCCTCATGACTAAACAGTGCGCTACTTCTTCGAGATCTAACGTCTTGAAATATTTTGTCTTCTCCTGAATGGATCTTAACCCTTGATCTTCCTTCGATTACCTCAAATTTTTTGCACTTCGCCTTTACGCACTTCAACTCTTCAAGACTTAGACACCTTTCTAAGTGTTTCCTCTTGAGACTTAAAACCACTATACCTCCCGAGCTATGTTTTTTCTTTCTTCCCTTACTTGGGAGATTTCAAACATTTTGAAGGCTACACCTTCCAAATTTCTTTCAAACCCCTACTGGAGACGATTTCCCTAAATAAAAGTTATGATCGCAAGTGTTATGTAGACTTTGAAGACTCATTTAAATAATGGATGGACTTTGTAATAGGTAATAGGTTAATGTATCTAAATCCCTAGACATTTGCTCCTCATATTAAAAAGAAGAGAATTGTAACCCTTTTTTATAATCAACGTAGTTGGCTAAAAAGGAAAATACTTGCAAAAAATTGAGAAATAGCTTTTCGTTCAATAGATGTTCATGTAGCTCGGAAAATCCATATAGGTAACAACACATATATAGATATATATTTCAATTATGATATTTAGTCAAAATTTTGTTTGGTAATTGCAGAATTTAAAAATTTCTTAATATCAGTCACAAATGGATCCGATAATTACTTTCCTATTGTAGACCATAAATTATATCACAGGAATAGTAACTTTCACACTTTCGTCTACAAAAATAGACAACAATTTTCTTAGTTATACTTAAGAAACTTCTATACATTTATCAAGAGTTATCACATACAACAGTCTTTCTTGGCTCTACTCAATGCATAAATTCAATGATAGAGGCTTATTCAATAATTCATTTCCTTCTACCCAAACAATAGTCTGATACTAACAATCATTCATCAATATAACATTTAACCAGAACTAATTAAATTCATTCTACGAATTATTAATCAACAGAACATTCATCCAAGGAATAGTAGAAGAACATATCTGAACAAATTTCTATGACAACAAATGGAAGAACCAAGTTCCACCCAACCATATAACACAATAGCCAAAACTACTTGCTCCGTTGACCCCCTAGCCTAACCATGAATCAATAAGAGAGAACCTTGAAACTCCTCTTTCGCTGTAGTCTTATTTCAGATCCTGATTTTTCCTTGCCTCACACTTAGAATTAGTGCTCATAACAGAAAGTGAAAGACTTTTCCAAATCTCAAGCTCTCCTTGAATCACTCTCAGAATTAGTGCTCATAACAAAAAGTAATCTTCTCTTTCTTAGAATACTTGGCAACGTCCTGTCCCCTCCCATATGCTATATATGCAAATGCATCTTCTGCCTAGGTCTTCTCCCCTTGGGAATTTTCATATCTTTACAAATCCCTGATTTTCAAGGGCTTCCAATGGTCAAATTCCTGATTTTCCACTTGTAAAATTCAGCATTGGGGTAGTTCAAGCCTATTCCCCACTCATGGAGTCATGGTCAACTGATTTCAACCTTTTTGTTCCATTTGTCCCTAAGCAATAAGTATAAAATTATTTTTCTCTTAAAAGTGTCATAGTCAAAGAGTTAGTTGGGAAAATCAAATCTTTGCCCAATTAGTCACAATAATTAAATTACAATTAACCAAATTCTAAATTCAGAATCGCCATAAATGGCAATAATTTTCCAAATTTGAATTTGCCAAAAATCGAAATAAATTACTAAGTGCATTGAGACTTCAATAATAATTTATTTTTGGGGATATTACATTCTTTCCTCCTTCAATACAAAACTGTCCTCAGTGTTCGTTCTTTTCTCAGAACAGAGTTCGATAAGATTTCTGCAAATATTCCTCCAATTCCCAAGTGGCCTCCTTGGGACTAAAGTGCTTCCATTGCACTTCTACGTGGGCAATGGCTCTGTTACATAGTATTGTTTCTCTCCTATCCAAAATGCGTAAAGGTTCTGATTGGAACTCGTCTTATGGTTCTACCTGCACCATGCTCCAATCGATCATGTGAGTAGGATCATGAACATAATTTGTTAACAAAGAAACATGAAATACATTATGAATTTTCAGATTTGTGGGAAGTGCAAGTTGATATGCTATGGGTCCAATTCGAGTTAAGATCTTGAAAGGGCCACAAAACCTAGGCACCAAATTGGAACAGTTTCCCAGATTTAAGGAAGTTCTTCTTGCTTTGACTTTTAAATACACATGGTCTCCAACTTGAAACTCTTGGTGTCTTCTCTTCGGGTCCGCGTAAATTTTATGTCTGTATTGTGCCTCTTTTAAATTATGTTGTACTTTTCTTATCGTATTATCCATTTCTTGGAGAAATTCTGGCCCAACCATGAGTCTGTCAACTAGGTTATCTTAGCTAATCGGAGTTCTATATTTTATGTCGTGCAGTGCTTCGAAGGGGCTCATCTTAGGCAATGTCTGGTAACCGTTGTTGTATGCAAATTCTACCAAGTGCATGTAGTATTCCAACTTAATTGATTTCATCCTTACGTACATTCATATCATATATTCCATGATTTGGTTTGTTCGTTCTGTATGTCCATCCAATTGTGGATTTTATCTTGTGTTGAAATTCAAGTTAGTATTCAACCCTAAAAATAGTTATTTCCAAAAAGTAGATGTAAATTTTACGCCTCTATCCAAAATCACCATTTTTGGAATACCATGGAGTCTAAAAATTTCCTTCATGAATATTTCAACAATGTTAATAGCTTTATAAGTAAATTTTACAGGAATAAAATGTGAAGACTTGCTAAGCTTATCAATTACTACCATAATTGAATCATTTTGTTTTTTATTTCTAGGTAAACTTGTGATGAAATCCAGTGATATAGTCTCCCATTTCCATTCTGGTACATGTATATTCTACAACAGGTCGGTTAGATGTTGGTGTTCAGCCTTTACCTATTGATAATATTGCCACTTAGACAAGTATTCTCTTGTCTCGCCTTTCATATTAGGCCAATAAAATAACTTCCTTAGTGTTGTTACCATTTTATGGTATCCTGGATGACCAAAATATGGTTTCTTATGTACTTTTTCTAATATTTTTAACTTTAATTCAACATAATGTGGTATGTATAAGCTCTTCTTAAATCTTAGTAGACCATTTATGTCTAAACTCAGATCTGTTCTGTCTAAATGTTCTGCATTATTTCGTAAATCTTCCAATGTTTTAGTGTAATTTTCATCATTATGACTTGTAGCCTTTATCCTCTACTGAAGATCACTTTCATCCCTCCTAATGTTCATTTCAAACAACCCATGAGTTCTTCTACTTAAGGCATCAACAACCTTGTTTTCCTTACCCTTGATGGGTCTTACCTAAAATTCAAACTCCCTCAAGAAGGCCAGCCATCTTTCTTGCCTTGCGTTAAGTTTTGGTTGACTAAACAAAACTTTCAAACCATTGTTATCAGTCAAAAAAATAATTTTTCTACCCATTATATATCGTTGCCACATCTTTAATGCATGGACGACAACTGCTAACTCTAAGTCCTGAGTGACATAGTTTCGTTCATGCTCTTTTAGTTTTCAGGACTCGTAAAAAATAATGTGCCCTTCTTCAGTTAGGACACCTCACTAACCTTCTTTGCTTGCATCCACACAGACTGTGAAGTCTTTATCCAAGTCTGCTACCCTTAAAATTGGTGTGGTTGCTAATAGTTCTTTTAACTTATTAAAATTGTCCTAACATTTTTGTTACCAATTAAACTTAGCTCCCTTTTTCTATAGGGATGTGATAGGGCATGCAATCCTTGAGAATCCTTCTATAAATCTGTGTTAGTACCTGGTAATTCCCATGAATGATTGGATGTTCACTAAATACTTGGGGATAGGCCATTCCATGATGGCTCTTATCTTCTCTGGGTCGACTGCAATACCTTTTTCATATATTACATGTCCTAGGTACTATATTTTCTTTTGATAGAAGTCACATTTGTCAAATTTTGCATATAGTTTGTGTTTTCTTAAAGTTTACAATACTATCCTCAGATGTTCGTCATGTTCTTCTTCTATTTTAGAATATACTAGGATATCGTCAATAAATACCAAAACAAAATTTTCCAAATACTAACTGAAAATGTTGTTCATTAAACACATAAATGTCGCTGGTACGTTAGCGAGTCCAAACGGTATAAAAACAAATTCGTAGTGTCCATATCTCATCCTAAATGTTGTTTTTCATATATCTTCATATTTTATTATAACCTGGTGATAGCCAGATCTTAAATTCAATTTAGAAAACATTTTTGCCCCACCTACTTGATCAAATAGATCATAGATTCTAGGTAAGGGGTATTTGTTCTTAACAATCATTTTGTTTAACTATATGTAATCAATGCATAATCTTAGAGTTTCATCATTCTTTTTAACAAAAAGGACTGGTGCTCCCCATGGTGAGACACTTTGCCTAATATATTCCTTGTCCAATAGTTCATGTACTTGAATCGTTAACTTTGTTAATTCGGGTAAACTCATTCGATAGGGTGCCTTAGATATAGGAGCTGAATGAGGCAACAGATCGATAGAAAAGTCTATCTCTCTCCTTGGGGGCAATTCATGTATCTTGTCAACAAACACATCTCTAAAATCATGCAAGACGCCGAAATTCTCTAAGCTACAATTATTTTCTTTTTCCAATAGATTTTTCACTTGGATAGCATAAATCTGACAACCTTTTCTCATGCAATTCTTAAATTGCATTGATGAAATATGCCTAACTGAGATGGGTTTTTCTATGCCTTATATTGTCCTAACAATGTCATTTTAGTCTTTATAATTGAGTGATTTTTCATAACAATCTAAAATTTATTGATGCCTTTCTAACCAGTCCATTACAATAATTATATCATAAGACCCTGA
Organism: Picea mariana; assembly: GCA_032191745.1. Taxonomy (NCBI): domain Eukaryota; kingdom Viridiplantae; phylum Streptophyta; class Pinopsida; order Pinales; family Pinaceae; genus Picea; species Picea mariana. Next base: position 162,319 of record JASDQU010106138.1, read on the forward strand.
AGAAAGGATATTCATATTTATCTTTGTGTTTTGACCACCTAAAATAAACTCACAATCAGAGATAAAATCATATAATTTTCTTTTTGTTCCTATTTCTAGTTGTACTAGCCAATATTTTTCATGTCTTGTTTTCTTAAGTTTATTTGAATCCACTACATGAGGAGAAATATAACTCAAGGTATCTCCTAGATCAATTAAAACAAAAACACGAGTATTGCTAACTTTACCTTCAACTTCCACTACAGTGGAATGGTGATCAACTTGTCGGCCATCCATGGTTGCATTGATCCGATGTAAGATTCTGCCCACATCTCCCACTGTAGAGGCTTCCTGTAGGTTGTGAACTATAGTCCTGGTTGCTGAAGTCAAACGTGGGCAGTTCCTCCTTAAGTGAGTTTCTCCACATTCCCATCATATTAATGGTTCTCTAGGCCTATCCCCAAACTTGTTTGTTCTCAGATCAACTGGTTTACCACCTCCTTAGGTGTTCTAGTTGTTGGAGTGAAAATATTTCCTTCGAAAACTTTTTGCTGCATTCTGGAAAGGGGCTGGTTGATATCCCTTACTCCATTGGTTCATTCTGTCTTGCTTCTTTTCTTTCCAAGTCTTGGGAAGTTCTGATCTCTTTTTGTATTGGTCGTAACACATTTGGGGATTCTTGAAAAATTCAATTAAGGACTTGGGGTTGTCGAATTCGATTATGTCCTTATAGGACTATGGTAAACAACTTAGGAACCGTTGGATTTTTACTTTGTCCTCCTGAAAATAAGACATGAACCTTAATAATTCTAGGAATTTGTTTATCACGTCATCCATAGTCATTTGACTAAGTCGTAGTTCATAAAACTCTTTAGTTTTTATTTCATAGTAACTTTCAGATAAATATTGTTTCTTAAAGTATTTCTTGAAATCCGATCACTCCATCAGTTTTTCCTTTAGGCCCTTGGCCAACTTCAGGTCCTTTCACCATATACTTGCTTTTCCTTTTAGGTTATAGATGGCCATTCTGACCTTCATGTTGCTAGAATAATTGTAGATTTGGAAATAATTTTTTATGTCTAGTAACCATGCTTCATCCTCCTCCCCTATTCTAGATTCTCCATCAAACGTCGACGGTTTGATTTTCTTGAACTCTCCCTCTAGGTGGTCCAACTGTTTCCTTTTTCTTCCTATGGTTGTTTTATTTTTTGTTGATGGTGTACCTTCGGAAGAGTTGTCCCCTTTTTCTCCTTCAAGACCAGAATTTTTAGAGGCCCTTTTGTTGACCTCTTCTTCTTCATTATTATCCTTCGGGCTCTTATTTTTTACTATGCTATGCAGAAATACTTTATTTATTTCCTGCTATTCTTGTTGTGCCATTTTCAGTTTCTGATTGTCTTCTTTGAAAACTTGTAGTTCCACAATGATATTTCTCATGGTTTCCAGAACCTCAGTAGGTGAAATTTCATCATTGTTCTACCTTGGTTCTTCAGGAGGTCTTTGCTCAGGATTCTCCTTGAGTATGATCTCAGCTTCATTCTGTGCGGCCATGATCACAACAAAAATAAAGTTTTTATGTTTGTAATCGTAATTGTTTGGTTAGTTTTTAATTAAGCATAAAGCATGTGTTAAGAAAATATTTTTGGCCTTGTTTAAGGTCCAAGTGTTGTAACCTTTTCTCTTATACCATATGTAATGTTCCCCAAATTTACCAAATAAAAAAAAAATCTTAGGGACATTAAATCTCTTTCTCTCCGCACAACTTATCTCAAAAGACCTATTGTTATTATAAGTAGGTAGTTGTCATCACTATTAAATTTTTCAAGGTTTATGTTTCCAGTTATTGACACAATTAACTACCATTATAACATATTTTATCTTTGAGTTATTTCCTACTGCACAATAATCATATACTTAAAGGGCCAAAGGTAACTTCACTATACCCCAGCCTCTCATATTAACAACATTTGTAAATAAGCATAATGGTTAGTAAACCCCCACAAACATTATGATCCTATCCATATATCTATATATATATATGTATATGTATTAACTTTATATTTATAGGGGAAGAACCGTAGTCAAATTACAGAAAATCTTTAAGCATAGACAATACACATATCATAGAGGAATAAAAGAAGTTGAGCTTAAAACATAAATTGTGTATTTAAAAAATTAAGGTTTGAGTACATCTATTGTAGATTTAAAACCTTCTGTCTCTGCGCACTCCGATGCTTCTATGTTTACGGGTGCTAGCTCTTCCTCACTAGCCCCTTCATTCATATTTCCTTGGGTTGTGCCCTTTTGCTAATGCATGATTTTGGGTGTGGGAAAGAGTGGTTTCAACCAACCCGCTTTTCGCCTCGCAATCCTCCTCCAACTAGCACATACCTCATCGCCAAAAAAGTGGTTGAAATTGCAACCCAGTCAAGGAAGAATATCCTCTGTGAGAGTGTTGGCTATGTAATCCTCCCCATCCGTCGATCTCCTTCTTTTCGGTGCTGCTTCCGATCAATGATTTCTATCAAACTCCGTTCTGCCCTTCTTCCCTTTTTCCACATATCTCCCCATATTCCCATGATCTGTCAGCACATAACTCTCCTATGGATCAACAACTATCGTTGACTTCACCTTTCCTTCCTTCGAGAGTTTCAAGTCTCAACTCCACTCTCCTCTACGTGGCAATATCTTGGAGTGGGAGATCTATTTCCGCCTGTCCCTGTGAATCCACGCCTAGGATCTCCTCTGCAGATTAGGTCTTCGAGGATCTCAAATCTCAAGTCATTTTTCCTTTTCCTTAAGTATGTGAGATCCTGCCATGTGTGATCTTAAATAGGATGGCCTAGAATTACTTTGGGTCCTTTCCCAGAGTCCACAAATCTTTGCCATGTCTCATCTCTGGATATGTTAGTTTAGATTCACTTCGAGTAATCTGATGGCTCAGATCTGTTCTGGCTGTCCAGACTTCTGAGATCTTAAATCTCAATCTCTCGTCCCTGCTGACTAGATATCTCCTGAAGTTCTATATATGCATCCATGTGTCCTCCTTTGCATCGATGACCCTCGTTGTTTATGGTATTTCGACCTTCAGTGATTTCAAATCTCAACATCCACGAGTCTCCGGAGTGAATCCTTCCAGAGTCCATGATTTGGTGACACCTGTCTGACCTAGATCAATGACTAACATTTTCTCTGACTATTTGGACTTTGGCTATTTCAGTTCTCAAACTGAAACTTCGGTGTAATTTTCTCTGTAGCTCACGATCTGGTGACAAGTGTCCCCTTGCAGATCAATAACTCTCATCTCTTCAATTCTCCAGCCTTCGGTTGTTTCAACACTTCAACTTCCACATCCTTCTAGATCTCTCGACCCATTGACACGTATCCTCTCTCGACACAATGGTCTAGACTCTTCTTTCACAAATGGGGATTTCACGACTTGTGACTTCTAGTTTAACACTTCCTCCACATTCTCAACTTCTGAAATGTCGATATTTTCGGAGTGCCCAAATATGATGGCTCGTGCTCCTCTGGATCTAATGGTCTGGATATTCCCTTCGCGTATCGAGACTTTGCATTTCACGAAGCTGGATGGTCACTCACTTCTATGCTCCCAATCCCCGATGTCTTGAAATTCTCCCTGGACAATCTACAGTCCAGATCTCTCTTCAATCAAGGACTCATAATAAATCATGATTTTGTGTTTCATGAATCCTCATGAATCCACCCTTTGAACTTTCCACTTTGCAAGTCAACGAAATTTTGATCTCTTTCCACATGTCCCCTTTCGATGGATGGTCCTGATGATTTTGGGATTTCGCGTTTTGGGGTTTCACAAATTTCACTCTGCTTATTGGAAATCTTTGGGTTGCAAAATTCTGATAATTCCTCATGACTAACCAATGCCCTACTTCTCCGAGATCAAACGGATTGAAATATTTCGGCTTCTCCTGAATGGATCTTAACCCTTGATATTTCTTCGATTACCTCAATTTTTTTGCACTTCACCTTTAGGTACTTCAACTCTTCAAGACTTGGACACCTTTCTAAGTGTTTCCTCTCAAGACTTAAAACCACTATACCTCCTCAGCTCTGTTTTCTCTTTCTTCCCTAACTTGGGGGATTTCAAACATTTCGAAGGCTATGCCTTCCAAAATTCTCTGAAACCCCTACTGGAAATGATTTTCCTAATTAATAGTTATGATCACAAGTGTTATGTAAAGTTTGAAGACTCATTTAAATAATGGGGACCGACTCTGTAATAGGTAACAACTTTACGTATCTAAATCCCTAAAAATCTTCTCATGATATTAAAAAGAAGATAAATCTAAACATTTGTTACAATCAACAGAGTCAGCTAAAAAGGTAAATACTTGCAAAAAATCGATAAATAGCTTTCCATGTAATAGATTTTCATGTAGCTCAGAAAATCCGTATAGGTAACAACACATATAGAAATATTTATTTCAATTCTGATATTTACTCAAAATTTTGTTTGGTAATTGCACAATTTAAACATTTCTTAATATCACTCATAGATCAATCTGATAATTACTTTCCTATTTTAGACCATAGATTATATCAAATGAATCAGAACTTTCACCCTTTCGTCTACAACAATACACAAAAAGGTTGTCTTAGTTCTACACAGAAAACTTCCATACATTTATCAATAGTTAGCACATACAACAGTCTTTCTTGGCTCTACTCAATGCATAAATTCAATGATAGAGGTTTATTCAATAATTCATTTCCTTCTACCCAACTAATATTTGTATACTAACAAGAATTCATCGCTATAACATTTAACGAGAACTAAGTAAATTCGTTCAACCAATTATTAATCAACATAACATTCATCCAAGGAAGAGTAGAAGAACATATCTAAACAAATTGCTGGGACAACAAATGGAACAACCCAGTTCCACCCAACCATAAAACAGAACATCCAAATCTACTTTTTTCAATCACCCCCTAGCCTGACCATGAATCCATGAGAGTGAACCTCAAAACTCCTCTTTCGTTGTAGTCTTCTTTCAGATCCTGATTTTTCCTTGCCTCACACTCATAATTAGTTATGATAACAACAAATGACAAGCTTTTCCAAATCTCAAGCTCTCCTTTCCTCACACTCAGAATTTGTGCTCATAATAGCAAGTGATATTCTCTTTCCAAGCATACTCGGCAACGTCTTGGCTCCTCCCATATGCTATATATGCAAAAGCATCTCGTACCTAGGTATTTTCCCCTTGGGAATTTTCGCAGCTTTACAAATCCTTGATTTTTAGGGGCTAGCAATTGCTAAATTCCTGATTTTCCACTTGTAAAATTCAACCCTGAGGTAGTACAAGCCTATTCCCCACTCATGGAGTCATGGCCAACTGATTTCAAATTGGTTGCTCCAATTGTCCCTCAATAATAAATATAAAATCATTTGTCTCTTACAAGTGTCATAGTCAAAGAGTTAGTTGGGCAAATCAAATCTTTGTCCAATTAATCACAATAATTAAATTACAATTAACCAAATTCTAAATTCGGAATTGCCATAAATGAAAACAAATTACTAAGTGCATTACCACTTCAATAATAATTTATTTTCGGGGATATTATAATGTGGGTACTGTGTTTCGATGTTTCTCTCTCTGCTCACATCTCTGCATGATTAACATATGAAATACATCAATGCCACTCATACATAAAACATAAAAAAAATCTACTCAATGGTAAATTTATTTATAAATACGGGAAAATAACTTCCTTCAAAAAGTAAGCTAGTTGCATTAGAGGTGCACCCAAAAAATAGTCACGCACTGTAAGTGGTGCATATATCTTGTGATAATCATCCATGGTGCATCAGTGTTAAGTAACGCACCTAACAAAATATGTTCTACTATGTTATGTAGTGTATTTTAAAACAAAACTGCACTTGGGAGCTACACTACAACATACGCACTCATGCATTACATTTATCCTACACATCACTTGAACCAAAAAAAAAATTAAAATGTTAACACATGTAAACATTTTTTTTAGAAATTAACAAAAAAGCGGTGTATATACGTTCACCACACACACTGGTGCATGTAACGAACATTGAGGCACTACGTACGATGCCAGCAAAACATTTATGAGGTGCACCACAAAACAATGTTACATTTATCAGCGATGCTTCTGGTAAACATAAACACCTTGGTGCGCACATTTACAAATGCATTGCGTAAAAATATATCTGATAAGGGTGGTGCACCATGTACTTTAACAACTCGGTGTGTTATTTGTACTTTGATGCACCACCCTATCAATTATATATTTTTATTTGGTGCGTCATTAGACGGATGTGCCGATGTGTTTTTTTTACCAACGCAACACTAATAAAGGTAAGAAGGTACATGGTGCACTTGTAGGTGGTACGAGCCAAGTCTTTCGAATGCACCCTATAGATTGTTTTTTTTTTTATTTTACACTTAAAGTTTTGCTCAATTTTAAATTTTAATCTAGTCAAAAATAGAGTTATGAAAACACAAGGACATTACCTAGATGTTTTGTCCTCAAGGAGACATGGTTGCAACGTACTCAAAAAAACCAAATTTCCTCACCATTTGAAAAAAATTGAAATTTACAAACCGAGCAATAGACGAAAGGAAGGAAAGCAAGGAAATCACCGATGGCATGACACTTCAGATTGGAAAAGGAAGAATGAGTTCTTTTGAGCTCTACAATACTGAAAATGGTAAAATGATTCTTACCATCGATTTTTTTTATTATAAAACCCTGTTCTGGTGCACGCGAAGACCAACTGCACCAAGGCATACATGTTTACTAGGAACAGTAGTTATATATTTTTTAAAAACAAACCTCACACCAGGCATGTGTTTTTTGGACCATGTGCAAACAAGTGTGTTTACTTTTACATAGCGCACTGTTGTACATTTTTTGAAAAACTACAATGGTGTGAAAAAAAAAATTAAGCATGAAATAATGCGGTATGATAATAGACGCCCCAATGTGACCGTTTTTACAGAGCGCACTACATAAATTTGGAAATTAACCCTAACACGATACTCTTTATTGGAGCACTCGTGTGCATGATACAGTGGATTGCACTAGAATATATTTTTTGACACTATCCAACATTGGTGGGTAAATGTTTTTTATTTAAACATATAACGGTGCACTCTACTAGTAGCACTGATGCTTCTAGTGTTAAGCTGCACACCAAAGAATTTTTAAAAAACTTTATTAATGTGCGATTATTGATGTAACAGAACGATATTTATTTACGCTTTAAAATTTATTAGAGTATTTATTTGAACATAAAATAATATATTAATCTTAAACCATCTTAAAATAATATAGTGATCATAGTCACAAAAAATTGTGAATTTGCAATTAATATAGATTATAAATTGTGAGTAATATAGATTACAATTTCGTCCCCGAGGTGTCGGACAGTCGGTGATGGAGTGTGTTGTTAAGCCACTCCATGATGTTAAAGTCACTGGTTCGAAACCTGCGGGGACAAAAAAATCCAACCATGTTAAGGGTTGGTGTGGCTCAGGCCGGGTGCGATGCCCGGGTGATTTTGACGGCTTAGATGACCTTGAGTCATGGTTTCTCAAGCCATAGGTTAATCGCGTAGCCAACAGATCTCGCACAACGTAACAAACAAAAAAAAAAATATAGATTACAATTTCTCTAGATTGATTATGTTGTAAACTCAAAGATTTGGTGAACTCCCAACTATATTATAAACAAACAATGATGATAGATTAGGATTTTGAGAGATGGTTATGATAATTGACGAAAGGATCAAGGTTATGATCATTAACAGTGAGATAAATGTTATAATCATCAGTGAGATTAAGGTTATGATCATTGATGGCGAGACCAAGGTTATGATCATTAGGTAGATCAAGGCTATGATCGTTGACAATGAGATCAAGGCTATGGTCATCAAAGAGATCACCACAGTTTAAACTCAAGTCTTTATAGTTGAAATGCCTATAATTTAGACTCAATCCTTTACAGTTGAAATATCTATACTTCACACTCAAGTATTTATAGCATAAATTTCTATTAAATTGGAGCCTTTGCAACCGAAATGCAGAAAACAAAATTCAAAGAAACACCAAGGAAACAAATCCCTCTTGCTCTCCTCCCAAATACCTCTCCCTCTCCTCTCAAATACCTCTCCCTCCCCTCTGAATCCCATCAAACATTGTACAAGTCAACCCTCTATTTTTTCTCTCTCCGTTGACATCTCTCCATGATTAAGATTCTCATCGGTACTTTTTTTTAAATTTAACACTCGATCAGTTCATCTTCATTTAATTATCGTACCATATTATAACTTTTTTTGAAAACCTTACTAAGGGGCACCATTTTTTGGGAGCGCACTCATGCAATTGTTTAACTACTGCACATTTGTATATAAATTTTTAAAAATACCCCTGCAATAGCGTAATATTTTAGAGAAACTTTGCACATCGGTGCGTCGGTATTTCTGTAGCGCACCAAAGCATATTTTTTTTTAAATAATCCTACTATTGTGCATTAGTTTTGTAGGAACAGGTCTTTCTGGTATATAACACACACAAGGGAATTATTTATTAATAAACGCACCGTCAAAGGAATATGAAATGACTAATTTTCCTTGATAGAAGGTAAGAATTAACAACAAAAATATAATAGTAAAATATTTTCTTCTAAATTTTTTGAAAATAACCACATATCCTATCTTATTTAATGGTACATACAACTAATTAACAAATAAAATGACTCATTAACACCAACTTGTGTAAGTGTTTGATTCTAAGAGGATATAAATTTAAAACATTCATGTTCTGCATGCACTGGCCAAGATGAGTTGGTGGTAACGTCTTTGTCAAATTTGATAGAAATGCCAACTTTGGTTGAAAAAAAAATCTAGGTTCTCATTTATAACTAATAAACGACTCTTTGAGTATCAAGGAAAGTGGACTTGACTAAGTACATGCCTCTTTAATGGCAGCCAAATCTATCATTATTGTAATATTGTATGAAAAATTCGCTAGTTCTTGGTGAATGGAAATAAAATTGGATCGCCTCTTAATGAAAACAAAATTCCCTCTCCCTCCCCCTCTCCGTCACCTCTAAATCCCATAAAACATTGTACAAGTCAAACCTTTGTTCTTCCTTCTAGTCTCTTTGCTGACATCTCTGTATGATTAAGATTATAGGAGGTAAAAAACAATTATTTAACACTTGTACTGTGTGCTAAATAATTGGATGCACCAATGCATTTGTATTTACTACGCGCACCAATTTATATTTTTTTCGAAAAGCTATCCACGGTGCAAATTTTTTTGGGAGAAATCATCCATCCTGTGGACTTATTTAAGTAGTGCATCGTCGTATATAAAATTTAAAAAAATAATCTTACAATGGTGCACAATTTTTTAGAGAAACTATGCGCTCTCGTGCATCATTATTTTTGTATCACACCGAATAATGTTTTTTATTTGAAATAACCCTCCTATGGTGTGCTAGTTTTGAGGAAACTCATGTGCTTGTTGTATAAAATGCACCGGTGCGTTATGTACTTATAAAATAAACGGTGTAAAACATCCACTAAAACCTCCACCCACTTTCCTCCACTAGTATTATCCACTATAAATGGATTTTTGGGATATTTTTATAGAGGTGTCCGGAAAAATCTCCACCAGAGGGTCTTTTCCTTATAGTGCCAACTGCATCATGTGACTTTTCTTGACTCGGTTGAACAAAGACTTCAAATTCTTCTAGACTTGATGAGGTAGTCAATTCCACAGATGTGAAATCAAATCTTCCACTATATGTAGCCGGTGATAGTCACTTCAACCCCATTCTTTTTTCCATCAACAATAAACTTTTCCTAGTCGTCTATTGAATCTTGGATCAAAATATTCATATAATGTCACAATCCTTTTCTCTTCAGCATGGTTTCCATATTTGGTACCCATATTACATAATTTGATCCGTTCTGAAAAACAAGATCGATCTTTGAAGTCATCTTGGATATGTAGAAAGAATGTCTATTTTCAAAGGTTATAATCAATAAACCACTGATCGAGAGTCAATCAAACAACATATCTTACTCGACAAGGTTTGAATATAAAAGGTCGAAGTTTTAAACTATCAAATATGATACCATGTTAGGGAAATGAGTGGAACCAACACCGAAAATTGGTAAATACTTCTATAGATCATAATCGAAGAGGAATAAAAAATTAGAAAACCGAGGTAAATACTTAAGCAAAGCACATTTTTATAAGAACATTACACTTCATATTGCAGCTTGATATCTCCATATGATATCATCTTGATCACTTGATCTCCATGCTCTCCATGATGATAATGACCCAAGGGGTCTTCTACTTATGGCCTCAAGATCTAACCAACTTCCATAGAATCCATAAGATCTTATTCACATATAACCTTCCGTTGTTAGAGTTGAATCCACCAAATTCATTCTATGGAGTCGAACTAACAAGGATGCTTGAATGAACCAGCTATGCATCCAATTCGTACTATATTCTTGGCCTAGTTGAATATTCGACCGACAAGAACGTCAATTAGTTGAATTACTAATGTAGTGTGCTAGTCGATCACCCAACCGATTGTATCCATATGCATGTCAACCAATCGGTTGAGTGAACTCAGATATATGTGATGAGCCAACAATTCTTGATGTTTCGACATCCCTCTCTCTAGCACCTGCAAACTGCCCCCCACTCTCCCTCTGATTC
>JASDQU010106138.1:188295-211560 GCA_032191745.1 Picea mariana
TCATGGCAAGCAGAACTAAAAACAATACATCACACAAAACATTGGTTTAACTAGATTAAAACCTTCCAATACAACAAATTATGTACTTGTCATGCCCTGTACACAGTGACTCATAATGTTATCTGTTATCTTTTATCCTACCTATGTCTCAGATGAAAATTCTCCATCGATTCTACCAGTCCATTCCTTACCATGTTAGAGTTGTTCATATAACCAATAATTCCTACTGCTTTGCTACATTTTTTGTGAAAGACAGTGCTCAAATGAGTTTCAGCAATTTTCCAATGCCGAACACACAAAAATAAAGGGGCCACGGTGTATGTCAAAAATGCGAAAAAAACTAGAAGACTATGGCCTCAGTACTTCGGGGTTTTAGGATTCGAAATCCCACGACTCCAAAATCCCAAAACATGAAAACACAACATCTCTCGAATCGCGAAGGTGGGTCCAACATACGAGGGTTTTGGTGTTCAGGACTTTGTGAGTGCAAGTGCTTAAGCCTCACATGTTCAACCTCTAAAATATGAAAAGTGGAAAGGTTGGACTAGCGCTTTGGGGTTTTGAGGTTCAAAACTTCACGAGTGGAAATGCCCAAGCCTCACATGTTCAACCTCTGAAATGCGAAAAGTGGAAAGTTGGACTAGCACTTCGGGGTTTCGGGGTTCAGAACTTCGTGAGTGAAAATGCCCAAGCCTCACATGTTCAACTCCAAAATGCGAAAAGCGTAAAGGTTGGAATAGCACTTCGAGGTTTTGGGGCTTGAAACTTCACGAGTGAAAATTCCCAAGCCTCACATGTTCAACCTCCGAAATGCAAAAGGTGGAAAGGTTGGTTTATAAGATTTCAATTTCTTTCTGTTGAAAAACTAAGGTAATAATTCAATCAAAACACAAACGAAGAGAGTACTCTGCTTCTACTGTAATTTTCACATTATTTCAAAATTCCATGATCATTTTCCTTTACTGGTGTTCTTTCTTTCGTTCTGTGAGATAGTAGGTGTGGAAGGATTCAATATCTGTCAGAATTCAGAAAGTCCAAACTTATGAGTTTTAAACGTATAAAATCTATAAAAGGCTACACCAAGGTAACAGTTTTATGTAAGGTAATTTCCAAATTCGTCATAGACCTCAACTATGAAAAAGGGTAGACCATTCTCAAACAAAAAAAACAAAAGCATGAAATCCTCTGATAGGCGTCGATCCTCATGATTTTTCAACATATGATAAAGAAAAAGGGTTTCCAGATTACTTTAACCTTCCGAATTTTGTCATTCTATACACATCTGGTACATTGTTTGCATGTTGTTAGTGCATGAAAAAAAAAATCATATAAAACAATGAAAGACGTAAATGTAGGTAATTATATGAGTATCCCTGTGATCCTTAAGGTTCTTGCTATTTTATATTTCTCTTCAATTCTTAATGTAAGAAACATGAAATCTCTTTAAGGGGCAAGATTGTTCGGAAATTTAATTCTAGCGATGCATCTACCTGTTTCCTTTAGGCACTAATTTACTCAATTCCGATTTGCTCAGTTTTAGATCTGTTTAATACTTACATCACATAAATAAACCTATATCTACACGGATTGGTCTTCTTCACATACACAGAGTATCCTAGCATTTCAACTTCAGATTAAACCTAACCTATAGATGGATCGACTTTCTTAAACTCAACTCGTATAAAAATAAATTTGCCTAGTACTTCCAGATTTCAGGAGGGACCACTCCACAATTTAGACTCTAATTGTAAATTTAATACCACGATAGATGTCATCCATTGAAATAATTATTTCAAATTTAGAGCAATTAGATGCAAAATATCAGTTACACACAAAACATCCGAGAACAGAGAGGGAAAGCTTTACATTAACGCAATTAGATATAATTACTCAACAGATACCTGATATCAATCAAACATAGATATTCAAAATAGAGAGGGGTAGATCAACATATCTGATTCCAATCTATGGGAAGACAAAGGGAACAACCATGTTCCTCCCAATCGTAGAACATAGTAGCCAAATCACTTGCTCAGTTCACCCCCTAGCCTAACCATGAATGCATGAGGGCGAACTTGAAGACTGCTCAGCAATATTCCAAAATTTTCAGCAGTTATCCCCTTGCCTCACACCTTTTTGGTAGTGCTCATAACAACAAGAGGACTCACAATCCTTTTCCAGCATACTTGGCAGCGTCCTGCCTCCTCGCATATGTTATTTATCCATTTTTGCCCAGGTCTTTTTCTCTCCTTTGGGGATTTTCATAGTTTTTTCTTAATCCCTGATTTTCAGGGGATATCAGTGGCTAAATAATCGATTTTCCACTTGTAATAATCATCCCAGAGGCAATTCCAACATGTTCCCCTCTCATGAAGTCATGGTCAGCTGATTTTAACATGGCTATTCCATTTTTCCTCCTGCAATTAATATAAATATTTTGTTGTGATACAAGTGTCATAGTCAAATAGTTAGTTGAGTCCAAACATATCTTTGCCCAATAGTCACAAAAATTAAATACAATTATTAAATTCAAAATTCATAATTTCCATAAATGGAAAAAAAAATTCCGATTCGAATTTGCCAAAAATGGAAATAAATTTCCATCACACAAAAATAAAAATACTTTATTTTTGGGGGATGTCACATCCTTTCCCCCTTCATTTAAACACTATCCTTAGTGTTCATTCATTTCCTAGAACAGGATTGGATGAGATTTCTGCAAATCTCCCTCCAATTCCCAAATGGTCTCCTTAGGACTAAAGTGCTTCCATTGCACCTTTACCTGAGTGACGACTCTATTCCGAAGTGTTATTTATCTTCGATTCATAATGCACAAGGGTTCCACCTAAAACTTCCCTTCATGTTTCACCTACACCAAGTTCCAATCAATCATATGAGTAGGGTCATGAATATACTTTTTCAACAAAGAAACATGAAATACATTATGAATTCTTAGATTAGCTCGAAGTGCAAGTTGATATTCTACGGGTCCAATTCGAGCTAGTATATCAAAGGGCCCAAAAAACCTGGGTTCCATCTTGGCACAGTTCCCTAACTTTAGCGAGCTTTTTCGGACTTTGACATTCAAGTAAACATGGTCTCCCACTTGAAATTCCAAGTGTCTTCTTTTATGATCCGCATAGTTGTTGTGTCTGTCCTGTGCTTCTTTCAATTTCTGTTGTACCTTCCTTACCATGTTCTCCATTTATTGGAGCATCTTTGGTCCAACCATGAGTCTGTCAGCCGGGTTATACCAACTAATTGGAGTTGTACACTTTCTGCCATACAATATTTCGAAAGGGCTCAACTTAGCCAAAGTTTGGTACCCATTGTTATATGCAAATTCTACCAAGTGTAGGTAGTCTTCCCACTTATTCGAATTTGTTCTTACATACATGTGAAGCATTTCTTCTATGATTTGGTTTGTCCTTTCGTTCTGTTCATCTGTTTGTGGATGATAAATCATACTGAAACTCAAATTAGTATTTAGTCCTACAAAAAATTCCTTCCAAAAAGAGGATGTGAATTTTATGTCTCTAAATGAAATCACCATTTTAGGAATACCATGCAGTCTAAAAATTTATTTCATGAATATTTCAACAATATTAATAGCTTTAAAAGTAGACTTTACAGGAATAAAGTGTGCAGACTTACTGAGTTTATCGATTACAGCCATGATTGAATCATTTTGTCTATGAGTTTTAGACAAACCCGTTATAAAGTCCAGTGATATGGTCTCCCATTTCTATTCTGGTACTGGTAATGTGATGCAGGAGCATCTCTCCATATCAGCCAGCCAGCCAGCCACGTCAGCGTGCACGCATTCAAAGGTGGAAGAGAGACGCAGCCTCATTTGAAAATTTTAAATTCAATGTAATTAAATGCTTAGGCTAGTGAGCCATGGAAGCTGTGCCTTTGTGCACGCGTTAGATAAGATCGGCTTTAATGCAAGATCGGCTGAGATATAGATCCAGATGCTGGACTAGAAAACCATTGAATGTAATTTATTAGAGTAGGTGAACCTGGAGGGAAGCGCTCGATGAGCTCCTCAGGTAAAAGAGATTTCTAGATCTCGTTTTGAGGGAGAGTAGAGAGGTAGTTGTAGAATGGTAGAGTAGAGAGAGCTAAGGATAGCTTGAGAACACCTTTGTAAAAATACAGGCATTTGCCATTTTAATATAATCAGAAGTTGTTTTTCCTGCATGTCATTCTGTGTTATGTGGGTGTCTGTGTGTGTTCCATTGTATGTTGTAGATGTATGTTGGCATTTGCAAGAGGGTGTTTGAATTCAGGTTGAAGGTCTTTGAGGCTTCACACTAGGAGGGTGTGAAAGAACGTTGCGGGTTCTGAGAACCGTGCACAGAGGTTGCACTTCTGAAATCTGCGGAGTCAGACAAAGACGTGCTGAGGCACAAAATCTAGAATCATTGACTTGGGAAGAAGACCTCAAGGTTGTTGAATACCTTGGAGGCACGATTGTGTATCAGAGACACAGTTGCAGATAGAATCACTGAGGATTTTGTAGGAGCTCTGCCAGGTGGGCATTGAGCGTAAGCACAAGGTGCTGGAGAAAGAACTCGGTGGCGAGTTCAAAGAAGACTAGAATCACTGAAGATTCTGAGAGGCTCTGCCAAGTGGGCATTGAGCAGTTGCAAAGGGTGCATAGAAGGAGACAGAACCGTTGGAGTGTTCTGTCGAAGAGAAGATACTCCTCTAGGAGGGCGATGAGCAAGTGGGTAGATAGGTAAAGAAGAGAGGAAAGAACTCTTTGAGTTCTGGAGTAGAAGGAAGAGTCCATTGGGGAATTTTGTTGGGTTGTTGAACACCCATAAGGACTCAGTGAGAGGGTCGCTTGAGCAGAAGGATAACCAGGAAGGTATCCATTTCATTCTCCATCTGAGGGAGAAGAAGAACAAAATCCCCCAAGGGGTCTGAGTGGTTGTGAAAGCTCAGGAAGAGTAGTGTTGTATACCCGTGGCGAGGCTTGTGGTTGTGGAGCTTGTAGAGGAACAGACAGAGGTCGAGGCGTTTCGAAGTTTTAATTCCTTCCAAGTCTGGGAAGAAGGCGCGAATGGAGCTCAGGAAGGAGCAACATCAGCTATTGGATTAGCCGATATAAGCTGGACCATTGATTTTCATGTCCAAGGAGTAGCCAGAGGAGAGCGCACAAGGAGAACAGATCTGGGTCGTCAGATCTAGGGTAGATAGCCGAGAGCCGTCGGATCTGCAAGAAGTTGCACAAAGGTTAATCCTTCGTGAATAGCAGGAGGAGAAATCAGCAACAGGATCTAGACCATCCGTTGGAGAGGACGTGTGGCAGATATCAAGGGATCTCACGAGCTCGGAGCTCGTGAGTGGAAGAGCCGAGGATTTGGTGTTCAAATTTGCGAGGCGCGAGGTCACGGAGTCACAAAGTGGCAAGAATATTGTAGCCATCCATTTGGGTAGGACAGGTGGCAGAGATCGGAGAGATCTTGGAAACTCAGGAGTTCGTAGGGTAAATCCCAAGTATTGGGTGTTCAAGGTCGTGAGGCGAGAGGTCACGAGGTGGAAAAGTGGAAAAAGGAGTAGGATCCATCCATCTGGGTAGGACAGGTGGCAGAGATCAAGAGATCTCGAGAACTCGGGAGTTCGCGGGGTGAAAGCCCAAGTATTGGGTGTTCAAGGTCGCAAGGCACGAGGTTGCGATGCGGTGAAGTGGAAAGAAGATCAGGACCATTCATCTGGGAAGGACGCATGGCAGAGATTGGAGAGATCTCGCGAACTCGGGAGTTCGCAGGTTGAGAGACGAAACATTGGGTGTTCAAAGTCACGAGGACGCGAGGAGCGAGAAGAAGATAGCTGTTGGATCCAGAGCATACGAGGACCATTGGATCTTCACCCGTGATCATGTATCGGGACCTCGTGAGAAAAGACTCAAGGATTTGGATGTGGAGATATTGAGATTGCGAGATAGCGATATCCCAACCGTTGGAGGACAGTGTGGGCCATAGAGAAACGACGAGTGGAGTACAGGTGGCACGAAGCCCTCGGGATCTCGTCGTGAGGAGCCCCGAAATATTGGCATTAGGACTCGCGATCTTGCGAGGTCCAAAATCTCAGCCAGATAGGGACCATTAAAAGTCAACTTACGTGCGCATCGACACTTCGGCACATCGGGTGTCGAGAGTCGAAAAATCAAGGGTTTGAGATAGCGAGTCGCGAGGTTGCAAGATTGCGAGGTAAGGCCACGGACGCAAGCAGTGGTCATATGGTGGAAGATTAGCTAGGAGGGCTAGTGTGTAGGATCCGAGAGCTCATCAAAGAATCGGAGGTTGGGAGTTGGAGAGTATAGTGACTCTCGACAGCAGAAACACCGAAAACCCGAAATCCCGATAGTGAATTGGGGATAACCACGGCTAAGTGCAGGGGTTGAGAAGGAGGAAAAGAAAGGACCTGTGGACTGGGGTTAGGTTTTCATCAGGGATTCCACTAGAGGAATCTAAGAGTTGCTTCGACTCAGAAGCAGAAAGGGATTTGAACAATCCTGTGAGTCGGCGAGCGCGACGAGGGAACAAGTCGCATTTTCCGTTACTGCATCAGGTGGTATCAGAGCACAGATTCTTGTCTGTATGCTTCAGGAAAGAGGGAGCAAGGAGAAAAGAGAAGCACTCTGATACTCACATCAGGTGGTATCGGAGCTTGAATTCTTGTCTATATATTTCAGGCAAGGGGAGAAAGAGGAGACAGAGGAAGATAGAGTGATGAGGGCTCTGTGAAGATTGTTTGCAGGTAGGCAATAGTCAAGGAATGCAGTCAGCAGGATTGTAGGATGAAGCTGAGCACTCAGGATTGTAGGAGTGACAGCAGCAGATCTGTCTGAGAGGCAGACAGGAACAACAACATGGCTATTGAAGGCCATAGGCACGTTGGGAAGAAGAGCAAGGTAGAAAAGCTTGCAGAAATGGGTATAGAATTTGATAAAGACCTCTATGAATTAAAGGCAGACATAGAGAATTTTGAACTGCGGATGCGGCAGGATAGAAGGAGGAGATGGATGCACGAGTTGCCCATGAAGAAGGCAAAAGAAAGATGGCCAGTCAAGCAGCTGATGGTTATGAGACAGCGCAGGCTGTTGAGAAAGTGGTTGAGGTATGCTGAAAACCTCAAGGCCACGGAGGAAAATATGGTTGAGGTATGTAAATCGGAGACTGGGATAGGTCTTGATGATTGGGATGATGAAAAATTTGAATTGCGGTCGTCTGAGGATCTCAAGCACTGCCAGGAAGTCAGAGAAGAAGAAATTTCATATTTCCAAGAGGGAAACGAGCTGAGATCAGTTGAAGATCTCACGAATTGTCAAGAGGACAGTCAAAGAATTTCAAATTGCCAGGAGAGCAATGATGAGAGATCGATGAGGGATATTGAAGACTGCCAGGAGGGCAACGGAAGCATCGAAGACTGCCAGGAGGGCAGAGATGAACATCTGAGACCATTTGAAGGTCTCATGGAGAGTTCAATTCAGCAGGGGTTACTAATGAGGATGGGATCAGTTGATCTCATGGTCTGCCAGGGAAGCAGCAGAAGCATCCCATATTGCCAGGTGGGCAGAGATGAGCAGATGAGACTCTTTGAGGGTCTCATAAATCAAGAGACGATTTTGGATCAGCAGATGCAGCTAATAGAAGAGGAATATTGGGATGGTCTTTTGATGATTGGGGGAATTGGAGTATTCCTACCATCTGCCCAGGAGGAGGCAAAAATTTTTGTTGCAGACAATGCAACAACAGAAAAGTCACAGCTGACGATGACTGTAAAAAGGAAATTGGAGCAGACATTTGAGACTGCCCAAGCAGATGAAGGGAAAGAGAATGAGCATTCCAAGGAATGGCTCAATGATTTCAGCCAGCAAGCTGAGAGCATTGTAGCACTGAAGCTAGCAGCAGAGAAAACCAAGGAATAGGCAGGTAAAGTTACCACTCCATGGGAGATGGAGCTAGAAAGGCTGGAGGATTGGCTTAACAATCCAGGGCCAGCAAGAGAACTGGTAGAGTTTGAGCTGTCAGAGAAGAGAATGACTGAGCAGCAGGTCAGTCAAGAAGAGACTGCAAAGCTGAAGCTTGCAGCAGAGTGGCAACTTGAGGCCACAAGTGAAAATGAAGATGAAGATGAAGATGAAGGAGAAGATGGAATGGGAGATCATAGCGATTTGCCCATGTGCCAAAAAATTTTGCAGTTGAGGAGACTGCAACAACAGGACCAACCACTGGAGTAGTTGGATGAAGTGATAGAGGAGATCAAAAGGCTGATGGTAGGGTCAGCAGAAACTGCCAGCAAGGAGAGGCTGAGTAGAAGAGAAACAGTAGCAGCAACAATGCAGAAACAGCAGCAGCAGCCGAAAGATGGAGCAAATGGGAAGCTCCAAATATTTGTTTTGGATCTAGGAGGATTTCCAACAACTTAGAGGGGAAGCACATGAGCAGGAGCTCATGATTTTGCAGCTGAGTACTTTGATGCAGGAGCATCTCTCCATATCAGCCAGCCAGCGAGCCACGTCAGTGCGCATGCATTCAGAGGTTGAAGAGAGATGCAGCCTCATTTGAAAATTTGAAATTCAATGTAATTAAATGCTTAGGCTGGTGAGCCATGGAAGCCGTGCCTTTGTACAGGCATTAGATAAGATCGGCTTTAATGCAAGATCAGCTAAGATCCAGATCCATATGCTGGACTAGACAGCCATTGAATGTAATTTATTAGAGTAGGTGAACCTGGAGGGAAGTGCTCGATGAGCCCCTCAGGTAAAAGAGATTTCTAGATCTCATTTTGAGGGAGATTAGAGAGGTAGTTGTAGAATGGTAGAGTAGAGAAAGCCGAGGAGAGCTCGAGAACACCTTTGTAAAAATACAGGCATTTGCCATTTTAATATAATCAGAAGCAGTTTTTCCCGCATGTCATTCTGTGTTATGTGGGTGTTTGTGTGTGTTCCATTGTATGTTGTAGATGTATGTTGGAATTTGTAGGAGGGTGTTTGAATTTAGGTTGAAGGTCTTTGAGGCTTCACACCATGAGGGTTTGAAAGAACGCTGCGTGTTCTGAGAACCGTGCACAGAGGTTTCACTTCTGAACTCTGCGGAGTCAGACAAAGACGTGCTGAGGCACAAAAGCTAGAATCATCGACTTGGGAAGAAGACCTCAAGGTTGTTGAATAACTTGGAGGTAGGGCTGTGTATCAGAGACACAGTTGCAGATAGAATCAATGAGGATTCTGTAGGAGCTCTTCCAGGTGGGCATTGAGTGTAAGCATGCGGTGCTGGAGAAAGAACTCAGTGGCAAGTTCGAAGAAGACCAGAATCACTGAGGATTCTGAGAGGCTCTTCCAAGTGGGCATTGAACAGTTGCAAAGGGTGCATAGAAGGAGACAGAACCGTTGGAGTGTTCTGTGGAAGAGAAGATACTCCACTATGAGGGCGTCGAGCAAGTGGGCAGATAGGCACAGAAGAGAGGAAATAACTCTTTGATTTCTGGAGCAGAAGGAAGAGTCCACTGGGGACTTTTTCTAGGNTTTCATTCTCCATCTGAGGGAGAAGAAGAGCAAGATCCCCCAAGGGGTCTGAGTGGTTGTGAAAGCTCAGGAAGAGTAGTGTTGTATACGCGTGGCGAGGCTCGATTGTGGAGCTTGCAGAGGAACAGACAGAGGTCGAGGCCTTTGGAAGTTCGAATTCCTTCCAAGTCTGGGAAGAAGGCGCGAAGGGAGCTCAGGAAGGAGCAACATCAGCGGTTGGATTAGCCTATAGAAGCTGGACCATTGATTTTCAAGTCCAAGGAGTAGCCGAAGGAGAGTGAAAAAGGAGAACAGATATGGTTCATTAGATCTGGGGTACATACCCGACAGCCGTCATATCTGTAGGAAGTTGCACGTAGGTTAAGCCTTCGTGAACAGCAGGAGAAGAAATCAGCGACAGGATCTAGACCGTCTGTTGGAGAGGACGTGTGGCAGAGATCAAGGGATCTCACAAACTCCGAGCTCGTGAGTGGAAGAGACGAGGATTTGGTGTTCAAAGTCGTGAGGCACGAGGTCACGAAGTCATGAAGTGGCGAGGAGATTGTAGCCATCCATCTAGGTAGGACAGGTGGCAGAGATCAGAGAGATATCCCGAACTTGGGAGTTCGCAGGGTAAAGGCCCAAGTATTGGGTGTTCAAGGTCGCAAGGTGGAGAAGTGGCGAAAGGAATAGGAGCCGTCCATCTGGGTAGGACAGGTGGCAGAGATCAAGAGATCTCGTGAAATCGGGAGTTCGCGGGATGAAAGCCCAAGTATTGGGTGTTCAAGGTCACGAGGCACGAGGTCGCTAAGTGGCGAGAATATCAGGACCGTATATCTGGGAAGGATGCATGTCAGAGATCGGAGAGATCTCGCGAACTCAGGAGTTCGCAAGTTGAGAGCCCAAACATTGGGTGCTCAAAGTCACGAGGACATGGGGAGCTTGAAGAAGATAGCTGTTGGATATAGAGCGTAGGAGGATCGTTGGATCTGTACGTGGGATCATGTATCGGGACCTCACAAGAAAAGACTCAAGGATTTGGACATGGAGATCGTGAGATTACGAGATAGCGATATCCCGACAGCTGGAGGACAGTGTGGGCCATAGAGAAATGACGAGTGGAGTACAAGTGGCATGAAGCCCTCAGGATCTCTCCGCAAGGAGCCCCAAAATATTGGCGTTAGGACTCGTGATCTTGTGAGGTTTGAAGTCTCGGTGAGATAGGGATTGTTGAAAGTCAACTCACGTGCGCATCGGCACTTCGGCATATCAGGTGTTGAGAGTTGGAAAATGAAGGGTTTGAGATAGCGAGTCGCGAGGTTACGAGATTGAGAGGTAAGGCCACGAATGCGGGCAGTGGTCATATGGTGGAAGCTTAGCCAGGACGGCTAACGCGTAGGAGCCGAGAGCTCATCGGAGAATTGGAGGTCAGGAGTTGGAGAGTACAGTGACTCTCGACAGCGGAAACACCAAAAAACTGAAATCCCGATAGTGAATCGCGGATAACCACGGCTAAGTGTAGGGGCCGAGAAGGAGGAAAAGAAAGGACCTGTGGACCGGGGTCAGGTTTTCATCAGGGATTCCACTAGAGGAATCTAAGAGCCCCTTCGAATCAGAAGTAGAAAGGGATTTGAACGATCCTGTGAGCGGGCGAGTGCGACGAGGGCATGGGTCGCGTTTTTCGTTGCTGCATCATAATGGTTGTAATAGGCCGACTGGATGTTGGTGTGCAGCCTTAACTTGCTAACAATCTTGGCACCTAGCCAAGTATTCTATTTTTTCTCCCTTCATGTTAGGCCAGTAAAATAGTTTTCTGAGTGTTGTTATTGTTTCTGGTAGCCTTGATTGCCAGAATACAGTTTCTTATATACTTCGTCTAAAATGGTTAATTTTAGCTCTGTTGAATCTGGTATGTAGAGTCTATTTTTAAATCTTAATAGTCCCTTCTTGTCCATACTTATCTCTGGTTTATCTGAGTTTATTATATTGGTTTGAAATTCTGCCATCATCTTATTGTAATTTCCATCGTTAATACCTACCGTTTTTATTCTTTGTTCCAGATCACTTTCTGCCCTACTGATATTTATCTCAAATAATCGATGGATTTTGCGGCTTAAAGCATATACTACTTTATTTTTCTTACCCTTGATATGTCTGACCTCAAAGTCAAATTCACTCAAGAATACTAGCCACCTTCCTTGTCTTGCATTAAGGTCTGGTTGGTTAAACAGATATTTCACCCCACTATTATGTGTCAATGGTGAGAATTTTCTACCCATTATATAGTGTTGCCACATTTTTAAGGCATGTATTACTGCTGCCAATTCTAAGTCATGAGTGCCATAGTTTCGCTCATGTTCCTTTAAATTACGAGACTCATAACAAATTGTGTGCCTTCCTGAGTTAGGACACCACCTAGCCCTTCTTTACTTGCATCAACACATACTGTGAAGTCTTTATCTGGGTCGGCTACCTTCAAAATGGGCGTCGATGTCAATAATTCCTTCAACTTGTTAAAACTGTCATGACACTTTTGCAGCGAGTTAAACTTGGTCCCTTTCTTTTATAATTATGTGATAGGGTAGGCTATCTTGGAGAACCCTTCTATAAAGCTGCTATAATATCCAGTGATTCCCATGGATGATCAGATATCTGCCACATCCTTAGGTACTGACCATTCCATAATGGCTTTTATCTTTTCCCGGTCTACGACAATACCTTCCGAGGAAATGACATGTCCTAAATATTGTATTTTGTTTTGATAAAAGTCACATTTGTCGAATTTTGTGTATAGTTTATGTTTCCTTAGTGTTTTTAGAACTATTCTTAAGTGTTCATCATGTTCCTCCTCCATTTTATAATAGACCAGAATATCACTGATAAATACTACTATGAACTTGTCTAAGTACTGGCTAAAAATGTTGTTCATCAAGCACATAAATGTGGTTGGTGCATTAGTGAGTCCAAAAGGTATGACTACAAACTCGTAGTGTCTGTATCTTGTTTGAAAAGTTGTTTTGTTTATGTCCTGGTCCTTTATCCTAACTTGATGATAACCAGATTGTAAATACAATTTTAAGATCTCGGCCCCACCAACTTGATCAAACAAATCATTTATCCTCGGTAAGGGGTATTTTTTCTTAATGGTCACTTTGTTTAGTTGTCTATAATCGATAAATAGTCTTAGAGTACCGTCTTTCTTTTTCACAAAGAGGACTGGGGCTCCCCATGGCGAGACACTTGGTCTAATATACTCTTTGTCCAACAATTCCTTTAATTGTATTTTTAATTCTATTAGTTTTGGTAGACTCATTCGATAGGGTGCTTTTGAGATGGGGGTTGATCCGGGTAGTAAGTCTATGGAGAAATCTATTTCTTTCCTAGGAGGTAATTCTGGTATCTCATCAACAAACATGTCTCTGAATTCATGTAGGAAAACAAAGTCTTATAACTTGGGCTGATCTTCTTTTTCTAATAGATTTGTCACTTGGATGGTGTAAAGTTGACATCCCTTTCCAATACATTTCTTGAATTGCATCACTGAAACTTGTCTGATTAACACAGGTTTTGGTATGCCTTGGGTTGTTCTAACAGTGCCAAAATTATCTTTGTATCTACGTATCTTTGTATAATAGTCTAGTATTGCTTTGTGTTGTTCCAACCAATCCATCCTGATAATCATATCATAAGATCCTAGTGGTAGGATGTTCAGATTAGTCCTTATCTTTTGACCATCTAAGCTAAACTCAAGATTAGAAATAAAGTTAACTACTTTTCTTTTAGTTCATGTTGCTAGTTGTACAAACCAAGATTTTGCATGATTTTGTTTCTTAAGTTTATTCAACTCTACTACATTGGGAGTAATATAACTTAGCGTAGCTCTAGGGTCAATTAAAATAGAAATTCGAGTGTCATGGATTTTACCTTCGATTTCTACCACCAAGGACTGGTGGTCAGCTTGTCGACCATCTATGGTTGCATTTATCCGATGCAGAGTTCTGCCCATGTCACCCACTGTCGAGGCTTCCTACAAATTGTGGACAACAGTGTTGTTTGTTGCAATTAAACATGGAAAGTTCCTCCTTAGATGAGGCTCTCCACACTTCCAACACTTTAATCACTCACGAGGGTTGTCCCCAAACTTCTTCATTCCCAGGTTTATCAGTTTACTGCTACCTTGCGTATTCAGATGATTGGAGTGAAAATCCTTCCTTGGGAAACTTTTTGTTGCATTCTAATAAGGAGTTGTCTGGTATCCCTTCTTCTGTTGGTGCATTCCATCTTGCTTCTTATCCTTACAGGTATTGGGAAACTCTACCCGTTGTTTATACTGATCATAGCACATTTGTGCCTTCCTCAATGCCTCACTCAAGGATTTGGGGCTGTTAAACTGAATTCTGTCCCGGTAAGCCTGTGGTAAATAGCTTAAAAATCATTTGATTTTTACCTTGTTCTCCCGGATGTATGGTACGAACCTTAATAGTTCCAAAAATTTATTGATAAGGTCCTCCATTGTCATTTTTTTGAGTCGTAATTCGTAAAATTCTTTCGTCTTCCTTTCATAATAGGTTTCAGAAAGGTATTGTTTCTTAAAATATTTCTTAAATTCGTACCATTCCAACTATTTATCCTTTAGGCCCTTGGCCAATTTCAGGTCCTGCCACCAAATGCTAGCCTTCCCCTTCAGATTGTAGATGGCCATTCTGACCTTCATGTTACTGGAATAGTTGCAGATTTGGAAGTATTTTTTTACGTCCAACAACCATGCCTCAGCTTCTTCTCTTGTCCTCGATTCTCCATCAAAAGTAGCTGGTTTAATCTTTTTAAATTCTCCTTCAAGGTGGTCTGTTTATTTTCCTTTTTTGTCTGGTATGGTTTTGTCTTCAGCTGCAAGTGTCCCTTTAGACGAACTGTCTCCTTTTTCTGTTTTCGCACCAGAATTCTTGGAGGCCCTTTTACTGACCTCTTCCTCATGGTTATCATCTTTTGGGATTTTCTTGGTTATTATACTACGCAGTAGGACTTCATTTATCTCTTGTTGTTCCTGTTGTGCCTTCTTCAATTTTTCATTGTAGGCCTTGAAAACCTGTAGTTCAACAATAAGGTTCCTCATTGTTTCCAACACCTCCGTGGGTGAACTTCCATCACTATTCTGTATCGGATATCTAGGAGGTCCTTGCTACGGATTCCCTTCCATCCTAGTTTTTGCACCTTCTTGAGCTACCATTATTCAACACAAAACATAAAAGCTTTCTATTTGTAATCCACAAGATTTATTAGTTTTTTCATAAATCAGAATATATACTAAGAAATTAATGTTGTCCTATTCAGGCCCAGTGGTTTAACTTTTTCTCTAATACCATTTGTAATGAACCTCATAATCACCATAAAAAAAAAAAAAAAATTATGAAAAAACTCCATTGCGTTTTAGCTCAGAACATAAGAGAAGGTGAGATTTAATTTTGTCCATAATGACATTAAACATCAGTCTCATTATGAAAAATTCGAATACTTAAAGGTGCACGTTTTCATGCAAGCAGAACTAAAAACAATACATAACATTAAACATCGGTTTAACTAGATTAAAGCCTTCCAATACAAAAAAATTTATACTTGTCACGCCCTATACACAGTGACTCATAATGTTATCTGTTGTCTTTTATCCTACCTCTATCTCAGATAAAAATTCTCCATCGATTCTACCACTCCATTCCTTACTCTGTTAGAGTTGTTCATATAACCAATAATTCTTGTTGTGCTCCTACAGTTTTTGTGAAAGAAAGTGCTCAAACAGGTTTCAGCGATTTTCCAGTGCCGAACACACAAAAGAAAAAGGGCCACATTGTTTGTCAAAAACAGAAAAAAATAGAATACACTGGCCTCAGTACTTTCGGGTTTCGGGGTTCAAAATCTCGTGACTCCAAAATCCCAAAACATCAAAACACAACATTTCTCGAATCGTGAAGGTGGGTCCAGCACATCGAGGTTTTGGGGTTTGGGACTTAGCAAGTGCAAGTGCCCAAGCCTCACATGTTCAACCTCCAAAATACGAAAAGTGGAAAGGTTGGACTAGCGCTTCGAGGTTTCAGGGTTCGGAACTTCGTGAGTGAAAACACCCAAGACTCACATGTTCAACCTTTGAAATGCGAAAAGTGGAAAGGTTGGACTAGCGCTTAGGGGTTTTAGGGTTCAGAACTTCGCGAGTGAAAATGCTCAAGCCTCACATGTTCAACCTTCGAAATGAAAAAAGTGGAAAGGTTGGACTAGCGCTTTGGGGTTTCGTGGTTCGAAACTTCGCGAGCACAAAAGCCCAAGCCTCACATGTTCAACCTCTGAAATGCGAAAAGTGGAAAGGTTGGACTAGCGCTTCAGGGTTTTGGGGTTCAAAACTCCGATAGTGCAAAAGCCCAAGCCGCACATGTTAAGCCTCCGAAATGGGAAAAGTGGAAAGGTTGGTTTAGAAGATTGCAATTTCTTTCTGTTGAAAAACTAAGGTAATAATTCAATCAAAACCCAAAGGAAGAGAGTACTCTGCTTTTACTGTAATTTTCACATTATTTCAAAATTCCATTATCTTTGTCCTTTAATGGTGTTCTTTCTTTCGCTCTGTGAGACGGTAGGTGTGGAAGGATTCAATATCCCTCAGNTTTAAACGTACAAAATCTACAAAAGGGTACACCAGGGTAACAGTTTTCTGTAAGGTGATTTCCAAATTCGTCATAGACCTCAACTATGAAAAGGGGTAGACCATTCTCAAACAAAAACAATGAAATCATAAAATCCTCTGATAGGCGTCGATCCCCATGATTGTTCACCATCTGATAAAGAAAAAGGGTTTCCAGATTTCCTTAACCTTCCGAATTCTGTCATTCTATACACATCTGGTACTTTGTTTGCATGTTGTTAGTGCATGCAAAAAAAAATCATATAAAATAGTGAAAGACGTAAATGTAGGTAATTATATGAGTATCCTTGTGATCCTTAAGGTTCTTTCTATTTCATATTTCTCTTCAATTCTTAATATAAGAAACAAGAAATCTCTTTAAGGGGCAAGATTGTTTGGAAATTTAATTCTAGCGATGCATCTACCTGTTTCCTTTCGGCACAAATTTACTCAATTTTGATTTGCTCATTTTTAGATCTGTTTAATGCTTTTGTCATAGAAATAAACCTATATCTACACAGATTGGTCTTATTCACATACACAGAGTATCCTAGCATTTCAACTTCAGATTAAACCTAACCTGTAGATGGATCGACTTTCTTAAACTCAACTCGTATAAAAATAAATTTGCCTAGTACTTCCAGATTTTGGGAGGGACCACTCAAGAATTTAGACTGTGATTGTAAATTTAATACCAGGATAGATGTCATCCATTGAAATAATTATTTCAAATTTAGAACAATTAGATGCAAAATATTAGTTACACACAAAACATCCGAGAACAGAGAGGGAAAGATTTACATTAACGCAATTAGATATGTTACTCAACAGATACTTGACATCAATCAAACATAGCCATTCAAAATAGAGAGGGGTAGATCAACATATATGAATCCAATCCATGGGAAGACAAAGGTAATAGCCACGTTCCTCCCAACCGTAGAATAGAGAATCCAAATCACTTGCCTGGTTCACCCCCTAGTGTGACCATGAATCCATGAGGGTGAACTTGGAGACTCCTCAACAATATTCCAATTTTTTCAGCAATTATCCCCTTTCCTAACACTTGCTCAGTAGTGCTCATAACAACAAGAGGACTCGCAATCCTTTCCCAGCATACCTGGAAGCATCCTGCCTCCTCGCATATCTTATTTATCCATTTTTTCCGAGGTCTTTTTCCCTCCTTTGGGGATTTTCGCATCTTTTTATTAATCCTTGATTTTTAGGGGCTTCTAGTGGCCAAATCCATGATTTTCCACTTATAATAATCAGCCCAGAGGCAGTTCCAACATGTTCCCCTCTCATGGAGTCATGGTCAGCTAATTTTAACATGGTTGTTCCATTTGTCCTCCTGCAATTAATATAAATATTTTGTTTTGATACAAGTGTCATAGTCAAATAGTTAGTTGAGTCCAAAGGAATATTTGCCCAACAGTCACAATTATTAAATACAATTATTAAATTCAAAATTCAAAATTGCCATAAATGGAAAAAAAATTCCAAATTCAAATTTGCCAAAAATGGAAATAAATTTCCAGCACACAAAAATAAAATTATTTTATTTTTGGGGGATGTCACAATATCGAACCACATGAATTGAAATTTTTTTTTTAATTAAAAAACACTCCCCCACCTTTACATATTTATTTAATTCCAAAATATAATAAAACCTTTCCACTTTCATATAAAACCATACCTTTAATTTTTGTAAAGGAATAATCATACAAGTGCTTTATAAAGGAGGTTGATGCTCCTTTGGAGTATATAGATAGGCACCGAAGTAAAATTAAGAAATTTTTGTAATTCCACTACCTAGATCGGCGCTCCCTTTAGTAGGTAAGGTGAGCGTTGATTTACAATTGACACTCTCTCTAAGATCCCGACACTATTTCTAATCTGTGCCTCCCCTAAACCTGTTTCCCAACGTCAATGTTCCCTTCGCAATGGCAGCCAAGCGCTGATGTAAAAGTTGAAGCTCCCTTGCAAAATACGACACTGCTCGACACCCTATGAGTGTTTCTCATTTTTAGTGGCTTCTAGGTCGGCTTCCAACTCGCCTCTGATACCAATTGTTGTATTCGTTAATGCGAAAATGAAAATATCACATGATAATCAATAAACACTCAGATAAGAAACACAAATATTTGATGTGGTTCACCCATACGTTGGGATACGTCCACCAAGAAGAGGTATCGGTTGTCTTATTATCTAGATCATGGAGATTACATCATCTCACTCACACTCCATGTCTGCCTCTATAGGCTTACATAAATTTATATACATTTACTCATAAAACTAATTATTAAATGCAATCTCATCCATATTCTAACTTGGTCTTATTGGTTACAACCAACACTGGATTATAGGATCTTAAACCCTAATCATGGACGAATTTGTTGTCACTAGTTTCCAACAGTAATGAGCAGAAGAACCTAGTTAGCCTTCAAAGCTTCCCAAATACCCTGTAATTCGTAAAAAACAATCTCATTTTACCATCTTTTAGACTTTTCTAGCACATTCTCAGTTTCACAACTCTATATAAGAATACTTGCAATGAAAACCATAAAAACATGGAATATTTTCAAGAACCTTTCCTCTAATCAGATTTCCTTTTCATTTCCTCCAATGAAATCTGTTGGCTTATTATTTCTCTTTTAATGAACATGATTTTTCAAGAAGGATACGATGCTCATGTGCAAATTTTCAGATATGAAAGTATTGCTATACTGACTCAGATCAATGTGCTTCTAGTTATCTATATAGATGAAAAAGTTTTCTAATGAATTTATTTCTAATGAGTCCATATTTAATGTTATGTTCATGAAATGCAATTTGACACATAAAAATTATGTGATAATATGTGACATTTATCACCAAACTCAACAAATCCATGGACTATTTATGAAATAATTATTTGGGGTTTCAGATCATTGCCTCCTTCTAGACCATATATTTCATAAAATCGTGATTTAAAGTCAACATTTTATATATGTTTAGGTTCTGTTTCTAGACCATATATTTCATAAAATTGTGATTTAAAGTCAACATTTTCTATATATTAAGGTTCTAAGACCATATTCTCTCCAATATTTATAAAAAACTTAATATCAACCTCACACAAGTGAGACAGAGCTCACACAACTTGAATTATGCAAATAAATCGATTACATTTATAAGCCGATCACACTCCTATCTAAGTGGATCTCAAACCCAATGCATGTAACAATAAAACCACCTCTAAAACAATATTCTAATTTTAATTCATTCTAGACGTATTTTCATTATTCTTCTAACATCCCCCTTTAATGAAGAAACAGATTTTCTATCACTCCTAATTGTTTCCTACATTTTTCAAAGTTCATCTTTCCAAGAGGCTTGGTAAATATGCCAGCCACATTATCAGTGGTGTTACAATAGATCAAGTCAATTTCCTTTGAATGTATCTTTTCTCTTACAAAATGATGTTGAATTTTAATATGTTTGGTTCTGGCATGATAAATTGGGTTTTGTGACAATTTAATAGAACTTTGATTGTCACATTTGAGAATAGTTAGCCCCGTTTGTTTATTGCCAATATCTTCAAGAATTCCCCTTAACTAAACAACTTCACAAGTAGCATTGCATAGAGCTTTCTACTCAACTTTTCTTGATGATAAAGAAATAGTTGGTTGTTTCTTACTGCTCCATGACACGACTCATGAACCTATGTTGAAGGCATATCCTGAAGTTGATTTTATTTCATCAGGATTTCCATCCCAATCTAAATCAGAGTAAGTTGTCAACTCAACATCACAATCATTAGTATACATAACACCAAAATTAACAGTTTCTTTCAAATATCGAAGAACTTTCTTCGCAGCTTTCAAGTGACTCTCTCAAGGCTTAGCCATGAACTGACTAAGGCTACTGACTGAGTATGGAATGTGTGGCCTTGTAGTGGTGATTTATTTCAGACTTCCCACCAACTGACGATATAACATACCATCTGTTTTCTTAGATCCATCTTTATTGTACAACTTTGCATTCTGTTCTAATGGAGTTGACATAGCTTTACATTCACTCATGTTGAACCTTTTAAGAATTTCTTTTATGTACTTACTTTGAGTAATCAATGTTTTACTAGACTCTCTCCAAACCTCAAGTCCTAGACAGTAATGCAATTCATCAAGGTCTTTCATTTCAAACTCTTGAGATAACTAAATTTTAATCTCTTCAATTAACTTACATGCACTCCCTATATTAATGAGATAATACACATATAAATATATTAAAGCAACATTTTCTTTTTCATCTTTCTTAAAATATAGATTAGGATCATTCTTGCTTTTCAAAAACCCATTCTGATAAAAGAAGGTATCTATCTTTACATACCATAATCTCGGTGCCTGTTTCAAACCATATAATGCTTTCTTTAACCTGCAAACTAGATGCTCCTGTCCCTTCTTGACAAACCCTTCAGGTTCAACCAAATAAACCTTTTCTTTTAAATCACCATTCAGAAAAACAAATTTGACATGTAACTGATGTAACTTCCAATTATGTTTTGTAGATAAGGCAATCCATACTCTAATTGTATTCAATTTAGCTACTTGTACAAAAGTATCTTCATAATCAATTCCCTCCTTTTGTGAATATCCTTTTGCAACTAATCTTTCCTTATATTTGTTAATGCTACCATCTGCTTTAAATTTAGATTAATACAACCATTTTCTTCCAATAGAGACTTTGTTTTCAGGAAGCTCAATTAATTCCCATGTTTGATTTTTCATAAGGGAATCATATTTATCATTCATAGCATTTCTCCACACTTAATGTTCTTTAGCTTGATCATAGTTTACAGGTTCTACAACATTCATGACATGAGACATCAATGCATAGTCTCTATACCTTATAGGTGGCTGAGTTTGTCGTGATGACCTTCTTGGTCCTTCACTGCTTTCATCTCATCTCCTTCTTTGTGGTGACTTTTCTCTACTTGATGTATCCTGACTTCTTGAAGTGTCCATACTGCTTTCATTCCATTCTTGAACCTGTACACGTACCTGTTCCTATTCCTGTTTAACCATTGCATCTATTTTGACATGTTTATCACTATCATTATGCCAAGCATCTGCATCAACTTTATCTGCATTCTCATGAAACATCACATCTCTACTTGCAAACAATTTATGTGAACTGGGATCAAATAATTTGTATTTTTTTTTATCAGTACAATACCCAATAAAAACACACTTGATTGACTTTGCATCAAGTTTCCTTCTCTCATCCTTTGGAATATGTGCAAAGGAAGTGGATCCAAATACTCTTAAATGAATGACATTAGGTTTATAATCGTAAAGAATCTCAAAAGGAGTTTGGAAATCTAATTTCTTAGTTGGACTATGATTCTTTAAATAAATAATAGTGTTAATGGATTCTACCCAAAAACCATTAGAATATTTTTTACCTTGAAGCATATTGCAAGCACACTACACCAGTGTTCCGTTCCACCTCTCAGCAATGCCATTTTGCTGAGGTGTATGAATTACTGTAAATTTTTGTTGGATCCCATGAAATTTACAATAACTTTTAAATGCACTTGATGTATATTCACCACCCTGATCAGATCTGAGAACTTTAATACATTTTCCTATTTGTTTTTCAATCATAGTTTTGAATTTTTTGAACTACTCAAATACATCACTTTTACTCCTTATGAAATAGACCCATGTATATCTAGATCTATCATCAACAAAAATAAGAAAGTAGGAAGCACCACCAAGTGACCCAGTTTGCATAGTACATCAGTATGAATTAATTCAAGAGTGTCTGTTTGTCTTTTCTCTGTATGAATAGGAAACTCCTCTCTATGTTGTTTACCTAGTGCACATGTTTCACATGGAAACCGATCACTCTTCATAGCAGGAAGACCTTCTACCATAGTTTTTCGTTGTAACAACATCAAATCATTGTAATTTAGGTGTCCATACATGTGGTGCCATAACTCTTCTCTTGACATTGTTGGGGATGTCAATGCAACATGACGCTTCATTGTCACATCCAATTTATACAATCCTCCAACCCTGGTACCTGTGGAAACAACCCTGTAGTGATTCTGGACATCTTTCACAACACACCTCAACTTACCAAATTCCACTTTTAGATTATTATGAGTGATAGTTGAAACAGATATCAGATAACATATGAATCTGCCTCAATTGTCCATTAGTTAAATTCAAACTTATTACTCCATAGCCTTGGACCTTATGTGATCTGTTATCTCCTAGGTAAATGTATGTGCCATCAGTTTTTTCATAATATTCATCATACCATTCTTTATTACAAGTCATATGAGCTGATGCACCAGAATCTATGAACCAAGCAGTCTCATCATCGGTTTCAAGAGACAATGTAGCTTCAGAAATAAACAATTTAAGATTTTTAAATCCATCATTAACTAAAGTGTCTCTATTCACAAAATTTCCATTATGTCTTCTATGTCTCTAATTTGATTCATGATTCTTTCTTCTATATCAATCTTTAGCAAGATGTCCAGGTTTTCCACAATAATCACATTTAATATTTCTCTTAACATAAGAATCAGAATGTGTCATACCGTTCTGCTTTGCTTGAAACTGGCCTTTGTTCCTGTCCCACGGTTTCCCATGGTATGATCTTTTGCCTCTTGCAATCAACGCCAAATCTGAGCCACTTGAATCTAGATCAAAATTCTTCATTCTCTCTTCCTCTTGAAGAAGAATCCCAACCAATTCATCAAATGTAGGAGGCGTTTGTCTAGCTGAGAGTGCTGAAATAAAGACTTTATAGTCTTGGACTAAACCCTTCAAAGAAACAATTACGCTACTAGAAACTTTTTCACCAATGTCACCCAGCTTATCACTTAAATCTTTAACTCTGAAAACAAAATTGCTTATCCATTTTGATAGATAGTAGCTTAATTTTTAAAAATAAAATGCTATTTGCATTAGAAGTTTTGAACAAACCACGTCCCAAGTCTCCTTGGAAGTTTGACAGTCCCTTATATAAGGAATGATGTTGTCATCTACGAACATGCGCAACAACACTTTCTCTTTCATCTCTA
>JASDQU010106138.1:212042-236742 GCA_032191745.1 Picea mariana
CACTCTGCAAAAGAAACGACAGCGATTTCACTCCTCACGCAGGCACCTGGGCGCAGCAGCCGTAGCAGGTAGTGCGGGCTCCTCCTCTTCACGCAGAAGGCTGGGAAAGACAACAACGCGGGCTCCTCCTCTTCAGTCACGAACCAGCTCCAAGAAGAGATTGATCAATCCAGCAGCAAGCAGCACGCAACTCTATTTATCACAGCCAATACGCAGAAACAGCCACCATACGCAGCAGGTAGGCACTGCAACTAGAGAGGGCACGATAGCAACCAACACTCAACGGATAGCAAACAATTTTTTTTTTTTGAATATACTGGGCAGCATACACACAGCTAGCACTCAGCTCCACAAATAAAAAAAACGTATGCCCGCAGATGGAGAGAACAACACTATCTCCAGCAGTGATGGCTCATTTAATGGCAGCCTGTATATACCATGTGTGGTTCCTCACGGTTTGGCAGGCTCTCTTCTTCTGAGCTCTGATACCATATAAAAAACTTAACATCAACCTCTCACAAGTGAGTCGGAGCTCACACAACTTGAATTATGGAAATAAATCGATTACATTTATAAGCCGATCACACTCCTATCGTCTTGAATAGGAATTTTTTTTTGCATGTTGTTGCATCGTCTTTCCCAAAATCGGAGACATATCCCCTGGATGAATACAACAGGAAGTATGTAGGAAAGTTAGGAATGGATTCAAGGAAATACAAGTCGAAGGGGAATACAAACTAAGTTAACTTTGTAGAGATTGAACCAATGAAAAATTAAAGGTTAGAAATTAAAATATTCAATAAATAATTTTATTTTTTTTCAAATTAAAATTAATAAATTTTGTTTTTTTCCAAATTAAAATTAATAAGAGGTTCTTTCAAAACATTTGGATATTGTGAATTCACATGATGAAATAATATGAAGTCAAAGGAATTTTTTCTCTAAAAGAAAATTATAATCCTTAATGAAAATAGTGACCAATAAAAGAAAATTATAATCCTTAATGAAAATAGTGACCAATAAACATTGGATGCAAAGACAAATATAAGCTCTTCTTTGAAGGATTTTCAAAATTATGGAATCCTTTTGTGTAAATCAATGGGACGGTTATGCAAACTCTGTTAAAGTGGGAGATAAGACCATGATCCAATTAAGCCTTGAGTTACTCATCTTCCAATTCTAGATATATCATACATCAAAGAAAACATTAATCATGAAAAATCTTGTATTGAAATGTGGTTTAAAGAGAACTGCACTGTTGAAAATGAGAAATCCCATTGAACAATCAAATAAGCCTCATGGATGTCAGTGTTAATAAATAATGTTAATTGGTTAACCTCTTTTAGAGTCATGGTCAAAGTTATATATCAGTATCAATGTATTAATTAATTATTTTCATAGGTCTATATTTATTGGAAATTGATACATTTAATAAATTTTTAATTTTTAATGAAATTTTTATAGACATAATTAAATATGGAATAATTTTTTTTTGTTACAATAAATAAATTGTTTTGATGAGTTTTCTAAAAACATGATTAAATATAAGATAAAATATCCTTGGTCGTCACAATAAATGAATAGTTTTGATTTCAATCATTAACTTTCTTAGTTATCAATAAATGAATGAATGATTAACAAAGATTAAGAAATTTGACACAGAGTGATGTGGAAAGACGTGGAACGTTGAGAAAAGTAATAGATTTAGTCATGCCACGTTTATGTTGGCGTTTCATATTTCACCTTTCTAGTGGAGGAGGGCATTTCATTTTATGGCCCCCTTTCTATGTCGTTTGATTTATGGCCTTTTTGTTAGCGGGTGTTTCTTTTTATCACAACCATGTTGGTACTATCACTTTTATCTGACCATATGTTCTTGCTGCCACATTTTTGTGATTGCCTATGTGAACACACAGTGCATTCCACATTTGTTCATCACTCTTAATATCGGAAGCAGTGCGAGCAAATAGAGAAGTAACATCCACTTACAATCGGTACACACATAATTTTAAGTTTTATTGTATTTTATCTCCCTTCAGTTTGAACTCGGCTTTTTAGTATTTTTTAATATGCAGGCTCAAGAAAAATCATTGCTTGTGTTAGACAACCTCCAATTCTAATCAGTGTGACAAAATCATTGCTTATGTTAGAGAAGACGCAACCTCCCATTCTAACGAGTGCGATAAAAGGATTGGTATGCTTCTTCCTCTGCATTGGGTAGAAAATTATTGTTGAGGTTTTATAGGTTTCCATCCACACACATAATTTCAAGTTTTTTTTATTTCAACTCGGCTTCCTAGTATTTTTTAAGTATGCAGGTTCCAGAAATATCATTGGTTGTGTTAGAGAGGCACAATAATCAGTTTGATAAAAAGAAAGACTGGGTAGAAAATAATTTAAATGTTTTCAACCTTGTGCTAATTAATTAATTTCACTATTTATATGTAGTTTTAGTGTTTAGGGTTTATAGGTTTCCATCTACCAACGATTCTCTACTGTTTAGGGTTTATAGATTTCCATCTACCTACAATCGGGTATGCACACAATTTTAAGTTTTATTTTATTTTATTTAGCATTAGTTTCAACCCGACTTCTTAGTATTTTTTAATATGCAGGTTTAAGCAAGATCATTACTTGTTTTAGAGAAGACGCAACCTCCCTTTCTAATATAAAAAAGACTAGCATGCTTCTTCTACTGCATTGGGTAGAAAATAATTTAAATATTTTCAACCTCGTGCTAAGTGATTATTTTCACTATTTGTAGTTTTCTTTACTTTTTACGATTATTAAGTTTTCTACACTTATAAACTATTGTTCACTATTTACACCTTACATAGTAATGAGCGTAATGAACGATTTAGATTTAGCGATGGCCCTTTTAGGTTCTAACATCGCTAAACATGTATCTCCCATTTCTATGTAACCTGAATGCTATACATGCATGTAGGCTAGCTTCTGTAATATTCAACCAGATTACAAAGTTTTATGTATTAATTATTGGTGGTTCTTGCCTATGCTGCATTCCTTTGCTACGATGGCTTCTCCTTCCCACTGCACGGAACTTCCTCTGCATTGCATTCAAGAATATTTAATAGTTATTTATAGCAAACAACTTTGATATAATATAATTTATATGTTACTGTACTTTAATTTAATTTATATAATTATTAATATATATTTCAAATCAAAATAAATATATATATTAAACGCCCAAACTGAAATATACTTTTGAATTCTTTTATAAACTGTAAACAAAGCATAAAACTGTGAATATCAAACCAAACACAACACAACAACAAGCACACAATTTAGAGAGTGATTTTATGTAGAAACCCAATATGAGATGAAATCATGGGCAATGATATTTGGTATTCTTATTATTCAAGGGAGAATTATAATAGGAAACCCATGCATAGAACCGTCATCTCCTCTCATACACAAAACACCTCACTATTGGTCTTGCTCACACACACTCAATACACATTGAACATTTACCTCTAAGGTATTATAATTAGATCCACTAGTTAAAGAATCTGTTCACATAAGAGTGCATGCATGCACATTCCTAATATAGTTGCATGCATGTGCATCTAACCGCATGGGAAATTCGTTGGCATGTTTCCAACAATCTCCACCTTGACAACAATTTACCTGATATATCGCGCCCTTATTTAATTCATCACCTTTCCTGCAATCTAAGAGAATCCAAACACTATCCCAGCTCCACAATTTCTCTAATAGTACTGTTACATGAACATGCCTTCACGATTCACTCTAGTATGCACCATTCTTCCTCCATCAAAAAATCGTCTTATAAACCGATGCACTTGTCTCATATTGATATGCCAGGCTTCTAGTCAAATGCACAACACTTTGACCACCAAAGAACACCACATCTTGTACTTGTCCAAACTTATCTAATAGATTCTTTCATTCTTGCAAGACAAAACTTGAGGTAGGTCTCCTCTTGTCCAAATCTCATGAATCATAACCACAAATTAAATCACTACAATCGTTGTAGGTGATACTTGTGCTATTTTGTTTGAAGCACCAATTTCCATTCTCTTCACGTGGTTTTACCACGTGTCTACTAACAACACCAACTGCATGTGAAATGTTGACCATTTCCCATCTTAATCATCAAACATTCTACTAGAATATAATACTTGAGACATATAACTATTTTCTTCTTCATCACTTAGGACATAAACCTGAAGAGAACTTACAATGGAAAGCCAAAGGGATTTTACCGGTTTCACATTATTCACACCGAATTTCCTGAGCATCTTCACCACATACTTATGTTGTGATAACCAATCTTACCATATTTTCTGTCTCCATGTATTTTTATGCCCAACATTTATTTTTATTCTCCCAGATCCTTCATAACAACATCCTAACCAATTGAGCCAACCTGTTTACCTCAACCATGCTTGTTCTTATAACAAGCAACACATATAACACCAAGATAATGAATATACCATAAACACAATGGTTATACTCACTTCTTGTAAAATTTGGCTCACCATGAAGGAATCAAACATCTCATACCATTTGCCTGGCATGCTCCAGGCCATACAATGATTCTTGAGTTTGCAAAAAAACCTTCAATTGTGATTTTGAGCTAAACGTTCTAGTTGTTCCAAATGCATCGCCTTATCCGAAAAACTCCATGTGAAACAATTTTAACTTCTAGTTGTACTAACACAAGTAGTGCTAATACAACATGAAATAGAAACAAGATTTTAACAACCAGTGAGAAACTTTCATGGAAATCAATAACTTCCAAATCCCCTTTTCCTACTAGTCACGCTTTGAACCTTTCATCTTTTACTATGTTTGATTTTATAAAAGAAGATTCATCAAATATTGCATCTATGTTCATGATGATCATGTGGGTAGTAGGATCCCATAGTCTGCATCCCTTCACATCATCACCATATCAAAGATCTACCTGTTTGATTTAGGTCCTACATAAAATGTTGATAAAAACCCTTTCTAGGGATCGAGTTACCAGATAGCACAACCACTTTTATCCACAACTATTTGTAACACACCTGACCCATAACTACCCTTTCTAGCGATGGGACATCAAAATTTTGCTCACTCTAATCATCTCAAATCATTTCTCTATGGTCTATATCACCTTCTACTCACCCATATGTTTCTAACGACTGTTACTTGCTCAAATTTTGACCTCTAGTTTGCAAGATATGGCCTCCCAAATTTATCCGAGTGTTATTAGTTGGGGTCTTTGATGTTTAGCATTGAATGCCCCTTTTCTTATTGCACACATACTCTCGAAGTCCAGAAATCTCTCCACGTGTCATTGGCCATTCTATGATCGTTGTTTGATGTTCAACTTTCAACATTCAATGTTTAATGTCCCTTTTTTGGTGTTCAGTGTTTGATGTTTGACATTGAATGTTCTACATTCGACGTTCAACGTCCCTCTAGGATACTACACCCCAAATATTCTAAACTCTCTAAGTATCGGTCGTATCACCAACCACATTGACCAAGTGGGCATGAACCATAGTCTAACACATGAAAAGTCTAGGGGTCACATGTGTCCTCATTAGGGGGTGACATGTGTCATGCTCAATTAGGTATATAAGGTCTACAAAAATCACAAATCAAGGTGACACATGGCTCTTCGATTGTGGTTCCATCTCGCTTTGGTGAAATCATCTTGTCCTGTCAAACCAAACTGACAACCTTCCAATATCGCTCTAATCTCATGGTTAAGATGAGTCCACGTAGATTCATGAATGTATGATCGACGTTAATTTGTAACTTAGGCATTTGGGAGTTTTGCGATGTAAACTCCTCTTTGCTTACGGATTTGGTCAATCCTAGGCTAACCATTGTATAAATCCAATAATCAGAGAGGGACCGAATGTGTCCACAAATCAATGGTCCCCACCACTTTGTGACTTCGTCCTTCAGGGGTTTAGCCGTGTAGTCTCCAATTTCCTACCAGATTGCTAAGTCCCCAGACTACAGGATCTAGAGACCCATGTACCTAGCATTCAGATCCAAGATTTACTCTGGCTTGCATAGCTTCAGCGAAATTCGCACATCCTTATATATACACTATGATACCACCGAATACCCAAACTCATGGATAGTCATTGATATATGGACATGCATACCTTTATTCTCAATGGTCCATATTAAATTTGGGACTCCAACATTCGATATTTGGACACTAAACCACCCCTATTCTTTCGAAGTGGAACTTCGTCAAAGTACTTAGCATTACCCCTTTCCTAGGTCTGATCTAATGAATGAGAGAGATCCTCACTGGATTCCTAGATCCATGACCCTCATCAATTCGTGATTTCAACCTTCATTTGTTTTCAAGGGTTGTGGAATCACAAGTCTTGAAGTCTCAAAGCCAAAGTAGCTTCACTCCTTTTGGAATTAGTGAAGGGGTTTCCAACCCTCGATCTTATGGGATCATATTGAGGTTTCGGGCTACACTTAGCTCATCGCTAGGACTTTATTAAGACCATGAGTATGGGCCCTCAGTCACACGGGTGAAAAGTCTGAAGGAAATTCCCTTCTCCCATAGATTTTAGCTTGGCATTCCCTCTAAGGTAAACTCAAAAGGTCGGCAGGACTTAGACATTTTAGTTAATCCTACCCTGACTCTCCTACGGATTCACATCCCATAACTCTCTAATGGAAAAACTAAGGTAAATTTAAGGCCACATAAATATAGTAGTTTAAAGAAGAAAATGAGCATCTCTAATAATTGTTCAAACACTATAAAACTTAACCATAAGCACATACATTCAATCATCACATCCAATGTATCACACAGAGTATGAAAATACTTATGTGAACTAGAAAACATGGAGCGGCTGTTGAAAGGGATGTATGTTTCCACCCAACCATAGGCACAACCACTCTTGACAGATTTATTGTTGGCCACCCTCGAGCTCGACCATGATGCTCTGAGAGATGTTCTCTCATCATGTCCATGAGATTTATGGAAAAAGGTTACTCACCTCCTCCAATAGGAACTTGGGAACTGGTTTTCTCTAATCCAAGCAAGGGGGTCTGCATCAACACTTCCTCTGTCACTCATCAGCCTCATTATCATCTTGTATCGAAACCCTTCTCATGGATTCTTACATCCAAAAACAAGATTGCTTCTCAGTTTTCCTCTCAACTCGATAGTTGAACCACTCCCTCTTCTCTTCTAGAGATTTCTTTTCTCTCCTCTCCTTTCTTGCAGATATGCCTCTATCCCCGAATTACTTCCATTATTTCCTTCCTTAGAAAGGTTGTGTTGGTCTGAATCCCCAACTTGTGGTCAGACGTGGAAGCCTTACATATGGGTACCCTACCCCATCTCCTCATTAAATCTTTAGGAGGTCTTCCAACTACCAGCCTGACTGGTAATTCATTTATGGGTGAGAGGACTATTGAAAAATTACATCTAGTAAGTACTGGTTTGGTGAGGATCATCTCAACCACTCTTAGTTTCCCTCATCGTATCTCTCATACAATCAATGGTTTGTCTTTGAAAACTCCCCCCTTTCACCAATTGTGCAACACATATCCATTTTCTATTTATAACAAAAAATTCATACATTGACCCTCTTATACAAATGTTCATCAAATCAAACAATGAAACATATTTAGTCTTCCATAGTCTCTTGGCCAATTATAGTTATATTTACAAACTGGGAGAAATTACGGTATTACAATCCCCTCGCCCTTAAAGGAACATCGTCCTCGATTTTCTCTATATGTACAGAAATTAAAAAAAACAGATATGCATGTTTCATGGCATCCTTCATTTACCATGTAGCCTCATCAGAGTGAAAGTGCTTACACTGCACCTTGACCTGTGCAATGGTTATGTTCCTGAGTGGGCCTTCCTTCTTATCTATTATGCATTGAGGTTATGGGATGAATTCTTCCTCTAGTTCCACCTATATCACATACCATTCAATAATATGATTAGAATCATGTACATACCTCTTTAATAATGAAACATGGAAAACATTATGTTCCTTCACTGTGGGAGGGAGTACTAGCCTATAGT
The DNA here is from genome assembly GCA_032191745.1 of Picea mariana. NCBI lineage: Eukaryota > Viridiplantae > Streptophyta > Pinopsida > Pinales > Pinaceae > Picea > Picea mariana. Next base: position 220,105 of record JASDQU010106138.1, read on the forward strand.
CCATTGGTCCCACTCTATCCAAAACTTCAAAGGGTCCAAAATACCTAGGTTCCATTTTGGCACAAGTGCCCATCCTCAAATATTTTTTCCTGGGTCTAACTCAGAGATATACATGATCCCTTGTTTTGAATTCTCAAGGAGTCATTTTCATGTTTGCATAGCTCTTTTTTCTATCTTGGGCTATTTTCAGATTCTTTCTGATTTGAATTACTTGTTGTTCCATTTCCTTTAGCATATCTGACCTAATTGTAACTCTGTCTACTGGGTTGTTCCATCTGATTGGAATTTTGCATTGTCTTCCATAGAGGGTTTCAAAAGGGCTCACTTTTAATGACTCTTAATAGACATTGTTGTAGAAAAATTCTACCAATGGTAGGTATTCTTCCCACTTCTTTGTTCGATACATTACATGCATCCTCAACATTTATTGTAACAATCAGTTTACCCTCTCTGTATTACAATCAATTTGAGGGTGATAGCTTATACTAAAGATCAATTTTGTATCAAAACAAACAAACAAATATTTCCAAAAGTTTGAAGTAAATTTTTTATCTCTCTCGGATATAATTTCCTTAGGCATGTCATGCAATCTAAATATCTCTTTCATGAAAACAATGGCAATATATATTTCCTTGCAAGTTGACTTGATGGGTATGAAGTGAGCATCCTTGCTCAAGTTTTCCACGACTACCTTGATAGCATCGTTTTGTTTGGTTGATCTTGGTAATCCTGTGATGAAATCCATGGAGATGGTTTCCCATTTCCATTTGGGAATTGGTAGGGGTTGCAATAGTCTTGTTGGGTGTCGGTACTCTTCCTTGACATGTTGAGATTCTAGAAACTTAGCTAAGTAATCAACTATGTCATTTTTCAGTCCGGGCCAATAAAATAGTTTCCTAGTGGTCATGATCATTTTCTAATAACTAGGGTGACCAATATATAGTCTTTTTTGTATTTTATGCATTATGAACCTCTTCAAGTCATCACAAATCAAAATATAGAATCTGTGCTTATAAGTTAAGAGGCCATCCATAATAATCTAATATCCTTTGTACTTCATCCCTGTGGTCTCTTGCTTTAGGTATGACGCCACGGTCTTGAAAAATGCATCTATTTATTGTGCAGTTTTGAATCTCTTTTTGATGTCTGATTCACTAGTGCTTATAGCTGCCAAATGAACCACTTTCATACTTATGCTAAGGGCATCAACCTCCCTATTCTCTTTTCCTTTGATATGTTTTATTTCAAAATCAAACTCACTAAGGAGAACCATCAACTTAGCTTGTCTCGCATAGAGTTTTGGTTGGTTAAACAAATACCTCAACCCACTATGGCTTGTCAGAAGAACAAATATTCTACTTAAGAGGTAATGCCTCTACATTTTTAAATCATGCACTATGGTAGCCAATTCCATATTGTGGGTCACATAATTTACTTCATGCTCATTCAATTTTATGGATTCGTAAAAAATCACATGTCGTTCTTCCATAAGGAATCCTTTGATCCCTTCCTTGTAGGCATATGTAAACACAAGGAAGTCCTTGTTTGGGTCTGCAATATTCAACACAGGAGCATTGGTAAGAAGGTATTTCATCTCTTGAAATCTTTCTTCACATTCTAATGTCTAAATGAATTTAATCCCCTTTTTCTAAAGGGAGGTGATTAGGCAACCAATCTTGCAGAATCCCTTTATGAACCTCCTATAGTATCCTTCTAGGACCATAAAGGATATAACATCAGATAAATCTTTTGGGGTAGGCCAATCCATGATGGATTTAATATTTTTAGGATCCACTACCAGTCCTTCCTCAAAAATAACATGGACTAAGTAATGGACTTGTTTTTGGAAAAAGTCATACATACTAAGCTTAACATAGAGATGATGTTCTCTTAGTACTTGAAGTAATAGCTTGAGATGTTCTTCATGTTCTTTCCTATTCTTGGAATATATTAGGATATCATGAATAAAAACCAACACAAATCTATCCAATAAATTTATGAATATGTTATTCATTAAGCACATAAAAGTGGCTGGTACATTGGTAAGCCCAATTAGCACCACCATAAATTCATAGTGACCATATCTTTTCCTCAAGGTTGTCTTGTGGATTTGTTCATCTTTAATTTAGAATTGATGGTATCCAGAGGTAAAGTCAATCTTGGAGAATATTTTATCCTCCTTAATTTTTCAAACAAGTCATTGATCCTTGGTAAGGGATACTTATTCTTGATTGTCATCTTATTGAGTTGTCTATAATCTATGCACAATCTGAGTGTGCCATCCTTCTTTTTCAAAAACAAGGCTGGTGTTTCCCATGGAGACACATAGGATGAATGTATCCTATGTCCCATATCTCCTTCATCTATATTTTGAGCTCAACTATCTTTGGTGTACTCATTCTATAGGGTGTTCTAGACATTCACACCTCTCCTAGTACAAGTTCTATTGAAAAGTCAATATCCCTTATTGAAGGTAGACCTAACACCTCTTCTAGGAATACATATTTATATTCTCTTAATATGGGATGGTCCTCTAGGATGGGTTTGTCGTTCTCAACAAAGTTCAGTACTGAGATTGCATAGAAGAAACATCCCTTTCTGCAATACTTCTTCACTTGGAGGGTTGATATTTGTCTCACTGAGACGAGATTTTAAATCCCTTGTAGGGTTACCATTCTTCCTTTTTCATCCTCAAACTCCAAATTTTTATTGTAGTAGTCCAACTTGGTATTGTGGGAATCCAACCAGTCCATGCCAATCAACAGGTCATAAGATCCTAAAGGAAGTATGTTTAGTTTCACTTGGGTGGGCAACTCACTTATAATGAATTGGCATGTTGGTATGACCTATGTTACTTTTCTTTTGGTTCTAGTTGTAAATGTGTTGAACCTACATAGAATATATCTAGCTAAACAATGATACACACATTTTCAAAGAGAATTGGAAAAAGAAAAAGAAGGAGTGAAAGAATGGAAATAATTATCATTAACTGTTATGAATAATGAATAATTTACACATAATATACTCTGTATAACTCAATGAGTTAAACTTGAGGTGAATCAAGTTTCCATAGTGGCGGTCTAGAGTGATCTAGACACACACTAGTAGTTATGGGAGTGAACTACCACCTATTCTAGTCTCTCAGGTAGTTACGGGAGTGAACTGCCACCTAGTTGAGTTAACTAGTCAACGAGTCTTTAGTTAACTAACTAAAAAAAGAGTAGTGAGAAGTTAACTGAGGGAATCAAGGCTAATGTGCAACTCTGATAATGATACCAAGATAAGGCTGAATTAGCATGGTGATGATCCCATTGCAACATCTAAACTCAACTCAACTAGTCAAACTGAAGTGTGAACTGAAAGAGAATATTCTCCAAGTGGAATATTCTCCCCTAAAATATAGGAGAGTAGATAATGACTAATTATGACTAATAAAAAAATAAAAACCTTTGGAAAAAGAAATCCTAGGTGTGTGTGAAGTAACTCCAACACCCCCCCTAAACATCACTATGGTGAAAATAAATATTTGGTCCCAACAACGAGGCCATGTTAGGTACCCAAGTACAAAAGATACAATGAAAATAAAGAGGGAAAACCTCATGGGAAACCCCCCCCATCAAGGTACAATGTACGTAAAAAGAAGAACTACAGTTGCTAGGAAACTATGTCCTTCACTCCAAGACGACCTCGCAGAGAATGGAATTTTTACTCAGTGAAGGTCTTGGTGAAAATGTTTGTCATTTGTTATGTTGAAGGACAGAACTATAAGTCGATGATCCCCTCCTGTACTAAGTCTTGGATGTAGTACATGTGGATATTGATGTGCTTCGTCCGTTTCCTTTGAACTGGATCTTTGTAGAACTTCAGAGTGCTCTGGTTGTCACACTAGATGACGATCGAATGATGAAACTGAATGCCCAACTCAGTGAGAGAATGTTGTAGCCACATAGCCTGAATGGTTATGTTAACTAAACCTATGTACTCTACCTCGGCTAAATATAGAGCAATGGCAACTTTCTTCTTGCTCCACCAACAGATAGGCCTAGAACCAAGACTAAGTGAGTAACCATATGTGGACTTGTGATCAATGCTATCTCCAGCCCAGTCAGAATCAGTAAACCCAATAAGATCTAATGTAGATTCTGATGCATAATGAATCCCAAAGGTGATGGTGCCCTGTACGTATTGAAGGATATGCTTTGCATCTTTCCAATGTAGCTCATGCGGCTTTTGCATGAACCTGGAAACTGCACCAACTGCATATGAGAGGTCTGGTCTGGAGTGTGTGAGATACAACAATATCCCTACTAGATGTTTATACAATGTGTTGTCAACCAGTGGAGTATCCCCATCATCCTTAAGCTTGACTTATTATATGAAAGGAGTCAGAGCAGACTTGCAGTCTGTCATGTGAAATCTCTCATGGAGATCTCGTGCATAATTGGCTTCAGATAGTTTGATTCCTGATGGATCCTGACTCATCTCAAGTCCAAGGAAAAAGTGTAGTGAACCCATGTCCATCATCAAAAACCTATCATGAAGAATCCTCTTGACTACAACAATCACTGAAGTCGAGCAACCGGTGATCAACAAATCATCAATATACAGAACTAAAAGTAGAAGTGAGTCATCCATCCCAAGGATGTATACATTCAGGTCTGATTTACAATGTACAAAGTTCTATGACAATAGGTAGGAGTCCATCTTGGCATACCATGCCCTCAGAGCCTTCTTGAGGCCATAAAGTGACTTCTTTAGTCGACAAACCAAAGATGAGTCCTGGATAAATCCTTGGGGCTGCTCCATGTAGATCTCCCCAAAGAGATCACTATGAAGAAATGTAGTCTCCACATCCATCTAATGGACTTCCCATCCCTTGGCTACCGTAATGGCAAGGGCCAAATGAATGGAATCCATCTTCGCTACTTGAGTGAAGGTCTCATCATAGTCAATACCATGAACCTGCTGAAATCCTTTGGTGACAAGCCTGACTTTGTATCTGTTGATGTGTCCATCCGATGCGCTCTTGGTCCAATAGAACCATCTGCATCTGACAAGTTTCCTCCCAGAAGGAAGGGGAACTAGATCCCGAGTCTGGTTCTTGAGGAGGGAGTTGTACTCCTCCTGCATGGAGGATTCCCAAAAGGGATTTCTAGCAGCCTCTCCATAAGAATGTGGATTGAAAGACTGAACCAAGAAAAGATGCTTGGAAGGAAATGGTTCAATGGTAGTGAGTGCAATAAGAGGCTCCTCAAAATCAGATCGAGTTCTCCTAGTATCGGCTAGATCACCTACGACATATCCTGCATCTTGAAGAGTAGTATGTGCCCACTTGAGCCTCTGCTCTGGATCTGCAACTGCATCCGGATGCTCTAACTCTACATTTGAATGTACTGAATTTGAATCTGAGTTTGAATCCTCTGAGTCCTGTGAATCATAACTCTCGTCTGAAGAAGATTCAGCATGTGCATGCTCATCATCTCAGACAGGTGGAAGAGTAAAGGTGTATGCATGCGGCTCCTGAGGTACATGTGAGACACTTTCCTCGAATTGGACACTACGCTCAATGATGAGTCAGTCTAAGGAAAGATCAATAAGATGATATCCCTTCACACCATCAAGGTATCCAACAAAAATGCACTCAGTGATCTGTGTATCAAGTGCCTTCCTCTTTTCAGAGGGAATCTTGGCCCATGCACGTGAACCAAAAATACGAAAGTTGGTCACTTCTGGTTTGAGGCCACTCCAAGCCTTGTAAGGGGTCTTATCCTTAACATATCTATGGGGATATATGTTTTGGATGTATTTTGCACAGTTAAGTGCTTTGGCCCATAGTCTTTGTGGTAGTAACTTTGCATGCAACATGCAATATGCCATCTCCTTTAGAGATCGGTTTTTCCGCTCAACAACTTCATTTTGATGTGAAGTGTAGGGAACTGTATGTTGCAACTGAATCCATGCCTCATGAAAAAGATTGTGGATCTCATGATAAACATACTCTCCCCCATTATCATTATGGAGGACTTTAATATTCTTTCCAGATTGTGTCTCAACCAAAGATTTGAAATCTTTGAGGTGTTGAAAGACCTCAGATTTTTTTCTGAGAAAGTAGATCCATGTAAAACGTGAGAAATCATCAACGAAAATGAGAACAAGCCTCACTTTGTTGATCGATGGATGTGGAAAAGGACCCATGAGGTCACTGTGGATTAGATCTAAAGGTGTGGAAGCTCGTTGAGACTTTCCCTTGTCGAATTTCTATTGAGGGTGTTTTCCAAGAACACATCCCTCACATAATCCCTTGGAGAAATGGATGTCTGGTAGACCATCAACTAATCTATGCTTGCTAAGTTGTTTCATGTATCTTAAATTCAAATGTCCAAACCTTTCGTGCCATATCCTACTACTTTCATTAGCATGAGTAAGCAGTAAAGCAGAATCAGGTTCAATGAATTTAGAGAAGTTATACAATCTAGACTGATGATTTACCTCACTAGTAGCAACCCTAGAGTTGGTTTTCATGTTGTAGATGTCCACGGAATTTGGTGTGAATATGACTTTCTTTACGGTTCTAGAATTCATCATCTGATACATGGAGAGAAGGTTGATAGAAAGCTTGGGAACATGTATCACATTCTCGAAGCTTCCATTAGTGAGTTCAATCCTTCCTTTACCAGTGACTTCGATAGAAGAGTTGTCCCCCATCAGAATAGGAGGACCTTTGCATCCATCCAAAGAAGAATATACTACTTCTAAGGAAGCCAAATTATGTGATTCTCCTGAATCTATGATCCAAGCATCGGGAGAGGAGTTGATGGAAATCAAGGCATGGCTAGAATTGCCTTTATTGGAATTTGGATCTTCGCTTCTTCTTCTTTGCACCCTTGGGGATGCGATCTCCAAGGTTGTTTTGCTGAAGTATTTGAGACATCAGATCTATTTTATTTTGCATGCATGCAAATTCCGAATGGAATTCTTTGTGATAGTATGTGCATTTCTCTCCTTTTCTTCCCTTTTCTCCTTTGGATCTGGAGGCATCATTGAAGGGTTTTGTGTACCCTTCATTTTTTGTATGTGCATGAGATTTCCACTTATCTTTATCTTTATATTTCTAATATTTGTGGCTATCATCATGCACAGTGAGCGTCTGTGCCCTTGGGCCTTTGATTGCGCCCATGTTGATGAGCTTGGTTTGCTCTTGTGTCAGGGATTCGATAAATTCCTCAAGAGAAGGCATCTTCCAGGTGGCTCTAGAGGTGAATCTGACAGTATGGAATGTAGATACAAATACAGATAATTCAGGACCAATTTTGGAGAGAATGGTGAGAACCATTTGTTTCTCCTCCTTCGATTTATCAACCCCGCAAGCTTTGAGTTGCGACAGTAAATACTTGAATTTTGTAAAGAAATCTTGGATATTCTCGAAGATTTTTGGATCCAATGTGAGTATCTCCAACTCCAGCATGTGTCCCCTCATATCATCCTATTTTCCAAATAGCCCTTCCAATATGTTCCAAGCTTCATTGGGAGTCTTACAAGAAGATATATGAAAATGGAGATCGGGAGAAATAAGACTACAAATTGTTCTGAGTGCCTCATCCATGCGATTTAAGTACTTGGATTTTGTTATGGATGATGTCGGGTCTATATATGTATTCATGGTTAACCTATACAACCCTTTAGATTGAATATGTATGTATATTTTCTCCTTCCATGAAAAATAGTTGTAAGGTGTAAGAATAAATTCTTTTTGGAATTCCATCTTTCCGTTGTCTTCAATCTTTTGTACCTGCAAAAATTTTTGGTGTAGCTTTTTCTTAGCAGTTAGTCATATATGATACCAAGTAAATGTGTTGAACCTACATATAATAGATCTATCTAAACAATTATACACACATTTGCAAAGAGAATTGGAAAAAGAAGAAGAAGGAGAGAAAGAATGGAAAGAATTCTCATTAACTGTTATGAATAATGAATAATTTACACATGATATACTCTATAAAACTCAATGAGTTCAATTTGAGGTGAACCAAGTCACAATATTGGTGGTATAGAGTGATCTTGACACACACTAGTAGTTACAGGAGTGAACTGCCACCTATTCTAATCTCTCTGGCAATTACGGGAGTGAACTGCCACCTAGTTGAGTTAACTAATCAACTAGTCTTCAGTTAACTGACTGAATAGAGAGTAGTGAGGACTTAACTGAGGGAATCAGGGCTAATTCACCACTCTAGTGATGATACCAAGGCAAGTTCGAATTAGCATGGTGATGATCCCAATGCAACATCTAAACTCAACTCAACTAGTCAAACTTAAGTGTGAATTGAAAGATAATATTCTCCAGGTGGAATATTCTCCCCTAAAATATAGGAGACTGTATAATGACTAATTATGACTAGTAAAAAGATAAAAACCTTACGAAAAAGAAATCCTAGGTGTGTGTGAAGTAACTCCAACACTAGTGGCTAGTTGTACTAGGCATGATTTAACATGTTTAACTTGTTTCAATTTACATTTCTCAATAATTTTAGGGGTAGCATAACTTAAATTGTAACTAGGATCAATTAAAATGGAAACATGATGTTTGGAAATCGTACCTTCCATCTCCACCACTAAAGCTTGGTGGCTAGCTTGTCTATTATCCAAGGCTGTATAAATTTGTGGCATGATCCTTGCCACATCATTGACTGTGGTCGACTCTTTGACATTGTAGACCCTCTTATTGTTTTGTTCCCTATGAGGACAATCCCTCAACAAATTTTCCTCTCCACAACCCCAACATTTCAAGGGTTCTCTCTTTGTGTTATTAGTCTTAATTGGAACTGCTCCTGACGGTTTATTTCCACTGTCGGATGGAAAGTTTTGTTGATACAAACCTCTAGTAGGAAGGGTCATCCTAGATCTCTTCCCATGGTTCTAAAATATAGAGCATTTAAACCACTTCTTCTTTAATCCCGAATTTTTTTTCTTCTTCCAATGTTCATGTGGGTTTGTCTTAATCTTGAATTCCTCATAGCAATAACTTTCCTTTCGAATAGTATTTTATAAAGTATTTGGGTCATGAAACTCAATTCTATCTCAGTAGGGCTGAGTTAATCCACTAATAAATCATTGCATTATTAATTTTCATCCTTTATGTAGGACACATACCTCATCATATTGAGAAATTTATCGATATATTCATCTATGGTGATTTGTCGCAGCTTGAGTCCATAGAGCTCCTTGGTCTTCCCATCAAAGTAATTTTCTAATAGATACTTATTCCTGAAGCATCTCTCAAATTGTTTCCATGACAAGTCCTTATCATGGATTCCTTTCACATTCCTAAGGTCCTCCCACCAAATGGAAGCTTTCCCATTCATGTTGAAAATGGCTATCCAAGCATTTAAATTTTTAGAGTAGTCATGGACTTTGAAGTACTTCTTCAAGACGAGTAGCCAAACTTATGCTTCTTCCCCATTATTAATATCTCCATCTAAGGTGGGAGGTTTGGATTTCTTGAACTCCTCAAGGCCATGACTCTTGGAATGTTTCCTCTTATTTCCTCTCTTCTAAGAATGGGAACTAGTTTTTCCACTAGAAGATTCCTTGGGGTTGTCAATGTCCTTAGAGGAACATTCTGGTCAATGTCTCTTGAATCCATGTTGGGCCTTCCTTGAGGTGCTCCTCCTAGTGTGGCCACTTTCAAGAGCATGTTTTTGTATCTGAGTTGGGCTTGGAGTTTTCTTAATATGATGCATGTGCACATGACTGGAAAATGGACCATGTTATAGTTTCCTTTATATATATGATAGAATTTGCAGTAGGATTTCATTAATTTTAGTCTATTTTTCCTTCTCCTTTATCATTATTTCATTATCAGCCTTACAACTATGTAATTCTTCCATGAGGATTCTTACAATTTAGGCTAAATATGGAAAGGTTTCCACGACCCTCCTTTCATCATATTCTTCCTCTCTATTGTGGGAGCTCTCTCCCAAATCATGATGTGTCACCATCCCTTACACTGTATTTTTCTTATTGTTTACTAATTTCTTGAGTGCTGACAAAACATTTTCTGCTAGTTACTAATCTACCAATTCATGAACAACACATATTATTACAAAGTGAAGTTAGCTTCTTTATTTGGAAACATTAGCAACATACAGCGCATATTTCCACAACATTTATCAATGATAGAAGGTTTCATTCATCTCTTAAGTATATGCTCAAAAAAGTTTCTTATAGAAGGGATTAAGGTAAGGTGTTACCCCATAAATTTCTCTAATACTATTTTTATACAATTCATGGATGATCCCAAGAAGGACAAGTGTTGTTGTCATTATATGATACCAATTTGTAACACAACCGACCCCTAAATGCTCGTTCTAGGGATGGGGAACAAAAATAATTCTCACTCTAATCATCTCAAATATTTTCTTTGAGGTCTTCATCCTCTTCTACTTTCTTGTATCTTTCTTACGACTATTACCAGTTGTAATTATGGCCTCTAGTTTGCAAGATACAACCTCTCGAAGTTATCAAGGTATTATTAGTTGGGGTCTTCTGTGTTCGACACTGAACTCCTTTTTGGTTACTGCACACATACTCCCTAAGTATCAAAATCACTCCACGTGGCCTTGTCCATTCAACGATCAACATTTGGCGTTCAACGTTCTACATCGAACGTCGGTGTTCAATGTTCTATGTTCTATGTTGAACTTTGACATTTGATGTTCGACATTCTGTGATCGACATTGAATTTCATTTTTTTGACATTTGACATTCGACGTTTGGTGTTGAATGTTCGACATTCAAAAATCGATGTTCAACATTGAATGTCCCTCTATGATACTACATCCCAAATCTTCTGAACTCTTGAAGTCCTAGTTGCATCACCAACCACATTGGTCGGGCGGGAAAAAACAAGAGGATGACACGCGGGGAGGCCAAGGGTGACATGTGTCCTAATTAGGGGGTGAGACTTGTCACATTCCAATAATCATATAGGGTCTACGAAATCCAAAAATTGAGGTGACATGTGGCCCATCGATCATGGTTCCACATTACTTTGGTGACATCAACTTGCCCTGTCACACCATACTGATATCCTTCCAAAGTCCCTCGAATATCATCGTCAATATGCATCCACGTAGATCCATTAATCTATGACTTATTCTAATTCATAACTTCGAATTTCAAGAGTTTTGTGATGTAAAATCGTCTTTGCTTCCGGAGCTCGTCAATGTCGGACTAACCATGGTATAAATCCAACTGTCAAAGAGTGACCCAATGTGTCCAAAAATCAATGATCCCTTCCAATTTGTCACTTTGGACTTTGGGGGTTTGTCCAAGTAGTCTCCAGTTTCCTCCATGAGTGCTATGTCCTCAGACTACAGGATCTAATGACACGTGTACCACGCGATCACAACCAGGATTTACTCTGTCTTGGAGAGCTTCAGGGAAATTCATGTGTCCTTATATATACACTTTGACACCACCCAATACTCAAAATCCCACATATTCATTGATCTATGGATACACGTCCCTCTATTCTCAACGGTCCATATTAAGTTCGCGACTTCGACATTCAGGAGTTTGATACTAAACCACCCCTATTCTTCCAAAGTGGAACTTCTCCAAAGTATTTTGTGCTACCCCTTTCCTAGGTACAATATAATGGCTAAGAGATATTTCCACTAGATTCCTAGATCCATGTTGCTCATCAATTCATGACTCTAGCCTTTAGCTATTTTTTAGGGTTTTGGACTCATAAGTCCCGAAATCCCAAATCCAAAGTAGCCTCACTCCTTTCGGGATTAGCGAGGGGTTTCCAACCCTAGTTCTTATAGTATCATATTGAGGTTCTGAGATACACTCAGCTCTTAGGAGAGAATTAATTAAGGCCATTGGTATGGGGCTTTGGTCACATGGTTGAAAGTTCTAAAGGAAACACCCTTCTCCCACAGAGTTGAACTTGACATTACTGCTAAGGTAACCTAAAAAGGTTGGCATGCGTTAGATTTTTTAGTTAATCATACCCTGACTCTCCCACAAATTCACATCCTATAACTCTTTCATGGCTAAACTGAGGTAAATTCAAGGCCTTGCAAATATAACAGTTTATGGAAGAACATGAGCATCTCTATTAACTATTCAAACACTGTAAAACTTAACCATAAGCACATACATTCAATAAATACATCCAATGTATCACACATAGTATGAAAATACTTATCAGAACTTGAAAACGTGGAGAGATTACTAAAAGGGGTGTATTTTTCCACCCAACCATATGCACAGCCACTCCTGACGGATTTAATGCTAGCCACCCCTGAGCTAGACCATGATTCTATGAGAGATATTGTTTCTCCTTGATTCATGATAGTCAGGGACAAAGGTTACTCTCCTCCTCCCACAGGAACTTGGAAACCAATTTTATCTACTCCAAGCAAGGAGGTTTGCGCGAGCACTTCCTGTGTCACTTTTCAACCTCATTTATCATCTTGTAGAGAATCTTTGCTCATGGCTTCTTACAACCAAAAATATTCTTCCTTCTCAGTTTTCATCTCAACTCCAGATTCAAACCACACTCTCTTCTCTTTTGGAGAGTTTTCTTCTCTCCTCTACTTCCTTGCAGATTTGCCTCTGTCCCCAAATTTCTTCCTTTATTTCCTTCCTCAGGAAGGTTGTGTGGGTATGAATCCCCAACTCATGGTCAAGCCTTAAAGCCTTACATATGGGTACCCTACCCCATATCCTCATTAACTCTTGAGGATGTCTTCCAACTACCAACCTGACTCGTAATTCATTTCAGAGTTAGAGGATTGTTGAGAAATTACATCCACTAAGTACTAGTTTGGTGAGGGTGATCTCAACCACTCTTGGTTTTCCTCACCATATCTCTCATAGCATCCATGGTATATCTTGGAAAACTTACCCTTTTCAGCAGTTGTGCAACAAATATCCATTTTCTATTAATAAAAGAAAATTCATACATTGACCCTTTTATACAAAGGTTCATCAAATCAAACATTCACACATATTTATTCTGCCATATTCTCTTGCCCAGTTATAGTTGTATTTACAAACTGAGTGAAACATTGGTATTACGCTATTGCTGCAACTTGGCACTATTGAACATGCCTATTCAATCCCAACTTCCTTGCAATACTTTCCAAGTCCCATGGATATGAACCTACCTTGATCATATATTCTCAAACACTTGATTGACCTCCCAACACATCAATCTTTCTACAGACCCACCTTCTAACCTAGACACACTACTCGACCTCGAACTTTGCATTTGAATAACCTTGATCAAATCCAACCAAGCCGACCAAGTATGTCTTCACCGCTTACCTCCAGGCCCATTTACAATGGGGTTCACCAAGCCTTTTATAGGCTTCACTACATGCAATCCATGGACACAATATCATGTGATACCCAAAACACATGGACACAACACCACATGATACCCAAAACACATGGACCTGAAAAACCACCTTCTTTGACCTAAAAACATATTTAACTCATTAACTCTTTCACCAAGTTAAGGCTAACCCAAAATAAATGCCCCTCCCACATATTCAATCTACCTAAATCTATGTTTATACTTTTCATAGGTGGCCTGATAAACTAGGGGTACATATTCATATCCAGGTCTTATAGATGTATGTCCATTTACATGAAATCAAAATTTTTACATATCCAAAGTAAAAACATTTATTTTTTATTTTTTATTATTTCATGGTGACTCAACCATCATCACCCTACACCTTCTATATGAATACAGGTGGTCAGACACAACAGACAAAAAAACTCCATCAACCATACCTGTACTTGAATTTTCTTCTTTTGTGGAGTTCTCTTTGGATGTTTGTTGTCTTTTCCAACAATCCTTCTTAAGATACCTGGATTTTCCACCGAACCAACATTTTCCCTTACCCTTACTGTATTTTGACTTAGACCCGACAATACCTTTTTTATCTTTCCCTCCTTATGTAGATCGACCTATGACCACCATTTCTTCTTCATGCAGGAGAATCACTCAAACTCATCAAGTGCCAGCAAGACAGTGCATCCACGCACAAGGAGGAATGGGTTCCAAGGGAAGAGAAGCGCCAACCCTCTCATTTTGAGCCTAAATTTAAAAATTTTAAATGCAATTAAATGTATTAAATGTTGTAAGGCTTAGTGAAAGCCGGACCATGTGCCTTTGTAAAGGTTGCATGTGGAGTCACTTTTAATGGCTGACAATTAGATAGGTTTAGGCCTGGTTCAGACTAGTTGTCCATTGATTGTAATTGAATGCAATTAAATGTGAGTAGGTAGATGGAGGGAAGGATCAAGGAGCCCATATTTTGTAAAAAAATCTCATGTATTGAAAGTTAAGGAGTCAATAACTGTCATTTAGAGTATTAGAGAGCTCAAGAGAGGAGAGGAGATAAAGTGTGAAAGACTCTGTTTCATTCCATGCTTTTTAAATCTTTGTATAGAAACATTCAGATATAATACAAAAGAAATTTTTCTTGCATATGAGGATTTTTTGTTTTTATGTGTAATTAATGTTTACTTTTTGAATGTTTTCTATGCATGTGTGTGGATGTTTTCAGATGCATATTTGTTCCTTTTGCAGGAAATAGATAGATTTCCCTATCTATATATTATGAGTAGTTATGGGGTCTTAGAATTTTGCAATGAGTGCACACCAGAGTTAGAGAAAACTCTGTGAAGCTAGTGCAATGAGTGCACTTGAACTCTCGTTCAAGTTTAGAGAAGAGCATGCTAGGTGGGCACACCAGAATAATTTGTAAAGCTCATAAGGATTATTGTGCGAGGAGTGCACCTCAGAGTTGATGAAAACTATGAGAAAGATTGTGCAAGAAGACATACCAAAGTTACTGAATACTCTAAGGGCTCTGCAAGGAGATCGCAAGAACCATGTTTCTCGTTTTATGAGAAGGTTTCCAAGATGGAACCTTAGAAGATAAAACTTAGGAGGGGAACTACAATTATGCATAGAGAGTGCAAGGAGTGCACACGTGAATTTTTAGAGTTCAAGTTTTAGGAGGTGAAGCTGTAAAAGGAGTGCACAAAGCCAACCCATTGCTAAAGTGTTGGTCAATCTCAAGAGAACTAGCATAGAGTGCTAGGAGGGTACAAGAAATCATTTGGATAGAACAAAGGGTTGAGATCCTTAGAAATTTGAGCAAATCTAACGCTTAGGAGAGATAGTGCAAGTATGCGAGGTCAAGCAACTTCAAGGTTCATATTGTTGAAGAAGTGTAAAGACTGCGCAGGTGATCTTGAAAGGTCTCAAGTGGAGAATTCCCTATAGGATGTGCAAAGGCCAAGACCCTCTAAATTTCAATGCATTTAAAGATCAGGAGGTGTATATTTTTGAAGAACACAATAAAAGGCCAAATAGTAGACCTTGCAGAGGAGATTTAAAAGGTCGAGACTTTGAAAGATGGAGAAATCCTCCTTTGATGGGAAGATTGAGTTGCAACAGAGGATAAGCTACAACAACCATCGGATGGGCTATTGGAATCAATGTGGACCGTCGGATCAGAGTCCATATAAAAGGAGGAGCATGTAGAAGGAGAACATATCTCATCTATTAGATCTCGGTGCGGGATGCAATAATCGTTGGATCCAAGTGAGATGCACAAGTTTTAACCCTCTGCATCCTTCACACTTCATACATTCATAGGTTTTCAAGTTTATGTTTTGGAGGAGGTCGACTCTGGAAGTCCCGAAGTCTGAAGTGAATCTATGCCATCCATCACTACGGACACATGTCAATGGATCATTGAGTCTAGAAGATAAGCCATCCCCAAGAACAAAGAATAGGAGTATATACAAACTCCTGCAGCTATGAAGTACCAGAGCAGATCCTCACCGTTGATCAAAGGGAAGGATGCATGTCCACATATCATCAAGTATAGAATACCGAATATCCGAGAGGAAGGAGGCATTGTGGTTAAGGTTTGAAAGTCTCTTGAAGCTTTGAACAATGGAGTGGATCCTAGTTGTTGGCACAGAAGACATGTGTCATAAGATCTCTGATTTTGGAGACTTGTCACTCAGGAATACTATTGGTTAAAGTTTTCTAGAATCCCGAAGCCTTGCATCACAGAGAGAATATTGTTTTTTGGTTGGAGAGAATGCATGGCATAAGAACTGGAGGTCTGTAGAACAAACACTCCCAAGGAAACCAAACATATAATTATGAGTACCGACGAAGGCCTGAGGGATGGAGTCCACATCAACCATCCATTTGAGAGGAACGTGTGGCATTAGACCTCAAATTTTAGAAGAATTTTTTGGTTTGAGAACTCCCAGAGGCTCAGGAGCCGGATTTGATCTTGGTCATCCATTGAGGAGGACATGTGGACCATAGATTCAGGACCTACGAAATTTTTCCAATTTGACACTCCAGGAGATTATTGTGTGTGGTTCTTTGAAATTTTTCGAAGTCCCCAAGCGTCGAAGCGTTGTGGGCCATTGATCCTAGAAGGGAAACATGAACCATCAACCCCCTTCAGTGGTTCGAGACTTTGCCAATTTGATAGTCTGGAGTATATGTAAGTATTAAGTATTGGAAGGTCTAAATCCTAGAGTGTGTAGTGGAGTATCAACTCGTGATTTGGG
>JASDQU010106138.1:236896-247117 GCA_032191745.1 Picea mariana
AGAAATCAAATAAAACAAATGCAGAAATAAAACATAGAAGATACAAAATACAATAGAGACAAAGGTATACGTGGTTCACCCTGTGTGGGCTACGTCCACCAAAGAAATTTCTAGGTCCCTCATTTATTAATATCCATAAAAATGAAGCGATACAACCTACAACACACCCGATGTAACTTCCTCTCCTTTCTCTCATATTGTTCTCTCTCAGAATACAATATTCACAATGACACATAGCCACAATACATTTCCCTCATAAAAGAGGCCCAACTTCTAGGGAAAAAAACCCAAACATAACTTCTACCATAACATCTGCGACAATCAGGGGAGGAGATGCATGTTCGATCGACTTGACGATCCTGAATATTTGTGGAGAAGTGTTGTGAGAAGAACGACAAATCTCAAATCATGATTGAGGTGTTAATTGTTGATCAGAGTAGGAGATTCCAACCATCCAATTGGCCATTTCAACATTCAACGTTTGACACTTTGTGAGTGTTGTGTGTTGGGGTGGTAAAATATTGTCGAAGCCCAAAATATTCTAAATCAACGCCTTTTGGGATAGTGTCAGGTCACATCCCATGCTCATATGTGATTTCCTCCATAGGTAAAGGGGCTAAGGCTCGAATTTTATTTTAAATAAAAAGGGCTCAGTAAGAGCCCACATGTTTAATATTAGACCTCCACAAGAAATAAGAGGACCTATGTATAGGATTTTGGGGGCTCAGTAGGGCCCTAAGAGCCGATTCGTCTCCCGATTATGAATGATCCTAAACCGAGAGGTCAAGAGGACCCCAGGAGTGGCAGGGGGTCTGCGTCACTTATGTTATTGAGGTTTTTTTATAGGATGTTTTCCTCATCTCCTCACACAACAAATATCACACAATAGTGTCATAGTCAATGGCATGTGTTTAGATAAACCACAGAGTTCCAACTAGATGATCCAAAGAATTAGGAAACAAACAAAGTAGCCTAATCGCCTTGTCATCATCTTCATACTTTACTTCCATACTAGATAATTGAAAAATCAAAGTATTGAAAACATTCAAATGATGAACAATTTGAGTAACATATGTCATCCACAATCTATACAAATTCCTCTTCAAGAAGATTTTTTTCATCAAGGAATTTGTTAGATACATTCTCTCCAGTCTATTCCACAAAGCTACCATTGTCTCCTCTTCAGTGATGTTAAACAACACTTCATCTTTCAAACCCAAATGGATGGAACTAAGAGCTCTTTCATCCATCTCTTCCTAATCCTCATCTATCATTCTTATTGGTTTATTTATCTTTCCATCCAATGCCTTTTGCAATCCTTGTTGAACAAACATATCCCGCATCTTAAGGTCTGATACTGCAATATTATTCTTGTCGCTGAATTTGTCAACCTCAATCTTATAACTTTGCACTTTCACCATTAGCACAAAAGACCACCCAAACTGTAGCTTATACTAGACTGAACCTTTAAAAATGCAGGAATAATATTATTTTCAAGTTTAAAACCCCAAAATATAACTCTTAGTTAAAAGGTTTTTAAAAAAAAATAAGTGTTAAAAAAAGAACATTTTATTAAAAAACATCACTTCTCCATTTAATAGGACACCTCCAACCTTTTAGTATTTAACATAAAGAGGACATCCTCCACTATTTCAAATATAAAGGCAATCCTTTTTAATGGAACTCAATTAAAAAATTTACTTGCATACCTAGTTGAACTTTCAAACCTCACAATTTAACAATGAGAGATCACTCCACGACTTTAATACTACATGCACTTTCCAAAAAATCACCTTTCGAAGGTTATTGCTCCACCAACATATCGAATACCAAAAGAAATATCACTCATCACGCTTTATATGTGATGGGATGATGAGAGACCACGATTGCTATGATCTCCAAAATCACGAGGAGTGTAATTTTAAGAGTGATTATCGCTCCTCTCCAACATGTATGACACGTATGTTAGAAGAAACTATCACTCCTCTCCAACACGTCTCCCTACAACAGACTCACCTTTGCCTTAAGGTATGCCTAACCTTAATCCAACTCATCCCATGATTGAATCAATTGTTGTCTTTCTCCTTTGTTCTCTCATCATTCAATTATGTGCTTGGGTAACCCACTCTGATGCCACTTGTTAGGGAACATAATTATATTAGAGAATAAACATAGCATAAAAATGTGAACCTAAAATCAAACACAACACAACAACAATCACAAAATTGACAGAGTGATTTTATGTGGAAAGGAAAAAATCACGCGCAATGATATTCCGTATTCTTACTATTCAAGGGATAATTATAATATCCAACCCATGTATACAACAATCCTCTCCTCTCATACACACAATGATGTAGGAGCATCACTCCACCTCATCAAAAGCACCATCACGCCAGCACACAAACATGCAAGCGAGAAAGGGAGAGGCATTAAACGCTCCCATTTTTTAAAATTTGAAATAATCCTATACAAATTATCATGGTGTAAGGCTAATAAATGCCAGGCCATGCATTTGTACAAGTAGTGGTTGGGGTTGCCTTAAATGGTTACCTATAGCATGTCCAGATCATAGTCAGGTCTGGACATTCATTTATGGGATGTAGTCATAGAGGTATGGTGCCATAACTGAGATAGCGATGGTACTAAGACGGTGAGGAGAGGATAATATCATAGAGCCCTCTTTTGTAAAAAGGAAGAATAAGGGATAGAAAAAGAAGAACTCGAGAAAGATTTCTGGGTAGAGAGGCCTTAGGAGGTCTCAGAATTTATTAACAGAGCTTGAGATAACCGGGACTCCGTTATAGTCCAGCTTTTGTAAATCATCTGTATAGAAACAAAAAGATAATAGAAAAACATTTTTTCCTCCATATCGTGTGTTTATGTATTTCATGAATGAATGTTATAGATATATGTTGAGCTTTATTTACAGTAGGAAGATAGATTTATTTTTTCTTCATTGGGTTTTATAATATCGTTCTAGATTCTTTAGGCTGTGCAAGGAGTACACATCATAACAATCGCGGTTTTGTAGCCAATGCAACAAGTGCGCATATGATATCTATGGATTTAGAAAATAACGTATCAGGAGGGCACACCAGAGTGATCATAATCTCAAAAGGAACCTTAAGGTTACTAAATACCTTTGAGGGAAGACTATGTGAAAGAAGCACAGAGACGCATAGTTGGTGAGAACTTTGTCGAAGCTCTGCGAGGTGGGCATTGAGCCGATGCAAGTGTGCACAGAAAAACTCCATGTTGATTTTAGTAATAAACAGAGTTACTGAATACTCTATGAGGAAAATATCTACAAGAAGTGCATCGAGTCGGAGAACGCCAGGAGGGAAAAAAGATTTTATTGTCAAGAAATACTTCAAGTCTGAGTTTGATGAAATCCTAAAACGCAAGGTGTGCATGGGAGCACAAAATATTTGAGGAGATCGAGATCAGAAGGGATAATGCAAGAAGTGAGTATAAGACAGAATTATTATAAGTCCATAAGCTCAAAAGATACAACTCTTTCAGAAGCGTAAGCGAGACCCAAAGCAGTCATGTTCGCAGGAGATAGAACGAAGGCCGAGACCTTCGAACATTGAAAATCTTATAAGTCGAGAGAAGATAGAAGATCAGGAGGAGGAGCGAGAAAAATATTTTGATTGGTTGTGGAGAAGAACCTGGACTGTTAGATCTCCATAAAGGAAGAGGAGAAATGAGCGCAAGGGAAACAGATCTTAGTTGTTAGATTTGAGTGTGTGGATCAACAACCATTGGATCCAGAAGAACGTGCACGAGTTTTAAACTCTTTGGAGCACACAGAAGAGAGGGTTTTGCAAAGTCGTGAAATTATAACATCATCAGAATTGTCCACTGGAAGGGACTCGTGATGACCCTTCAACATTTCACTGAAACACAAATCGCGAAAAGATCTCAGCCGTTGATTGAGGAGAGATTTGGATCGTTGATTGTCCAGGGAGAATTTTAGCATTTCGGGGATCGAGAGAATGTAGGTGAAAAGTCTTTCAAATTCATGATATGTGAAATCCTGATTTGATCTAGACTGTTATATTCAAAGGGGCATGAGCCGTTGATTTGGAGCATTCTTAAATATCAAAATTTCGGAAGTCAAGGATGTGAAGGAAGTTGTTACTTGGAAGTCTCAAGTTGTGAAATCCTGATTCATGAAAGGAGAATATGGACCGTTTGATCCACGGAGGATATGTGTCAATGGGCCAGGAGATCTAGGAGAACATGGAGGAGAAGTTGGATATTTGAAATCGTCGAAGTCCATGGAGACAGAGGAGATCTGAGCTGTCAGATCACCTGAAGTGAATGTGACCCATCGCACCAGGAGAGGAGACATGGTGAACATCTGAACATTTCAGTAGAACTCCAGAGTGACTTATAGCCATCCAATTTAATAGGACACGTGGTAGGATTCCATGGATTCAAAGGACAAGAAAAGGGATTTGATATTTGAGATCCCTGAAGGCTGGACTCATGGAGGAGATCCTGATCGTAGATTCAAGGGGACAAGTGGCAACAAATATTCCAATACGAGATATTTTCACATAGAGGAGAGTGGGGTTTGAGATTTGAAACTCCCGGAGGCCAGAAAGGTGGAGTCAACAATAGTTGTTGGTTCAAACTGGCCATGTGTCGGTAGATTGTAGAGATCTTTGGGGGGACACGTGAGAGGATGAAAGAAGGGAAAAATAGAGAAAATATCACATTCATTGATCTAGGGGAGCTGATCTTGGCCGTAGATAAGAAGGGCACATATTTTTAACTGTCAATTCAGAAATTATAGTCAATATCATGATATCTATGATCCCATAGAATATCGGGGATACAAGTTGTGAGTAGGTTAAAATATCAAGGGAGAACTGAGATCCAAATTGTGGTTTCATCCGAAGGACACGTGGAGGAAGTAGGATCATATCGGGACCAAAAGAAGTTTGACTCCAAACCTCTCATAGTGGCACCCAAAATCACGTGATTAGCACAATGACACAGCCTAGGGACATATGATGGAAGGGGCTAGTGAAGAGGAGCTAGCACCCGTAAACTGAAGAGCACTAGAGCATGCGAACAAAGAGGTGTGGGTATCACAAGATCTTCACGGAGAAGGAAAAAGGGCCTGTGTAATAGTGATTTGGGTTCAAAAGGGTGCCCAAAGAGTCGATCCAACTCAAAAATTATAACGATCCAAAGACCGGGAGGTTGCATAAACCCGAAGGGGAGGGGGCCTGCATCAAGTGGTATCAGAGCACATAATTGATTTCTGTAGGCAAAAGAGGTATGAGATGATCGACATTTTCTTATAGACAACAGACAAAGGAGAGACGGTGAGAGGAGGTGATCCAATAACATCAGTTGGTATAACAAATAGGATTTTGCCTATAGGCGACAGGTGAAAGGAAAGCAAAGTACTGATACTTTGTTAGAAGGTTGTTGCACGCACACTACAACAACAAAAATTTAAACAGTTAGGTGAGTTGTGAGAGAATATGGAGATACTCTCAGATGTAGAGTGATCCATAGACTTGCCAGGAGGGCAGGTAGAAGGTGGAAATGGTTACTGAAGGTCAGGAGCGTGGTTGAAGAGAAGGCCATAGGTAGAAAAGAAATCCAGAGATGGATCTGGAGCTTAATGAAATAAGAGCACGAATGGAGAAGCTTGCATTTAAATTGCAGCAAGATGAAAAAGTGCATTGGGTATATGAATGGCCCATAAAGAAGAAGGTGAAATGGTCTATTCAGGAATTGTTGGCCAAAGGACAGTGAAGTTTGTTGAGAAGGTGGATGAGGGAGTCAGAAAACCTCACCGACACAAAGGAGGAACTAATTCACATCTGTGAACCAAAGACTGTGAAAAATATCAATGACGAGGAGGAGAAGAGATCAGATGAATATCTCATAAACTACCAGGTAGGCAGAAATGGACTTTCGATTTGCCAAGTGGGCAATACAAAGAGACCAGGTGGGGGTCTCGAGTACTACCAGAGGAGCAGTGCCAAAATTTCATATTTCCAAGTGGGCAATGAGACGGGATCGGTTGATCTCATAGACTGCGAGGTGGGTAGTAGAGAAATATCAAATTTCCAAGTGGGCAAAGGGAAAGAAATGAGATTGTTTGGAATTTGGAAGTCTCACGGACTCTATTGAGAGTTCATGCCAGAGGGAGTGATGATGGATGAAGATTCATGTGGGTTTTCATACCACGTGAATGAAGATGACGACAAGTTAAAAACATTCACCATCCAAGAGGAGGATCGGAGTAGAATTTTCATTATTGGGGGAATTCAGATATTCCTACTAGATATCCCAGTTGAGGCTAGAAGATGTGTTGCAGATCCAACAACAGAAGAAGGACAACCAACGTTGATTGTCATGATGAAGGAGAAGATATCATAATATTCGCAAGGAAAAAAGGAAGAAATGAAGGAGACACTGATGTCTACTCCAGCAGAAGAAGAAGAGCATTCAGTCAAATTGCTTAAAATTTTCATCCGTGAAGTTGAACAAGAGATGACTACAACACTGGATCCTGCAACAGAAGAGAAAGTAGATAGCATAAATTTTGTTGAGATGTATGAAGAATTGGAAGCACTAGAGAGGAGGGTAATGGTGCAAATATTGCACATCCAACATGCCAAGTTGGAAACAGATGGAGGATCATACCAACCAGAGGAACGGTTGGAGAGAGTTGGAGGTATGCCAACATGAGAAGAGCTGATAGAAGAAGCCAATATGTCAGTGGAGGAGACTGAACAACAGATCAATCAAGAAGAGAATGTAGAACTGGAATCTACAACAGAGTGGAAACTCAATGCCACAAAGGAAGATAAAGATAGGGTGGGGGATTGATTATATCTTCCCACTAATAAGTATGGGGAGAATAAAGTGTAGTAGATAAGACTGCATAGGAAGAGATAGCCACTGGAGCAGCTAGACAACGTGATATAGGAGAGAAGGAAGCTAATGTTGAGATCAGCATAAGTAATCAACAAAGGTGAGCTGAACAAAGGAGAACATGCCATGGCAGCAGGAAAGAAGAAAAATAAGCAGCAGCAGCAGTAGTAGCAACAACAACAACAACAACATAGCTGGAGAGGAGTAAGAGGACAACTCCAGAAGAGAATTCGGGATCCAGGTGGATTTCAACATTGGAGAAGGGGAGCTCATGAGCAGGAGCTCATGTTTTTCATAGGAGGGGAGTATGATGCAGGATCATTTCTCCACCTTAGCAAAAGTGTCAGCACACAAACACATAAGGGAGAAAGGGAAAGGCATCAAACACTCCAAATTTTTAAAATTTGAAATAATCATATATGGGTTATCATGTTGTAAGGATGATAAATGCCACACCATGCTTTTGTACAACTAGTGGTTGGGGTTTCCTTAAATGGTTACCTATAGTAGGTCCAGATCATAGTTAGGTCTGGACATTCACTTATGGGATTTAGCTATAGAGGTATGGTGCCTTAACTAAGATAGAGATGGCACTAAGACGATGAGGAAAGGATAAGCTCATAGAGCCCTCTTTTGTAAAAAGGGAGAATAAGCGATAGAAGAAGAAGAAATCTTGAAAGAGGTTTGGGTAGAGAGGCCTTAGGAGGTTTTAGAAGTTCTTAGGAGAGCTTGAGAGAACTGGGACTCTATTATAGTCCAGTTTTTGTAAATCATCTGTATAGACACACATAGATAATACAAGATTAGTTTTTCTTCATATCTTGTGTTTATGTATTTCATGAATGAATGTTGTAGATATATGATGAGATTTATTTATAGTAGGAAGATATATTTCTTTTATCTTGATTGAGTTTTATAATATTGTTCTAGATTCTTTAGGCTATGCAAGGAGTGCACATCGGAATAAACTAGGTTATGTAGCCAGTGCAAGGAGTGCGCATCTGATCTCTGCAGAGTCAGAAAAGAACATGTCAGGAGGGAGCACCAGAGTGATCATAATCTCAAGAGGAACCTCAAGGTTACTGAATACCTTTGAGGGAACATTGTGCAAAAGAAGCACAAAGAAACAGTTTTGTTGAGAACTCTGTCGAAGCTCTGCTAGGTGGGCATTGAGCCGATGCAAGTGTGCACAGAAGAAATCCATGTTGAGTTCAGTAAGAACCAGAGTTACTGAATACTCTGTGAGGAAAATATTTGCAAGGATTGAATCAAGCAAGAGAACTCCAAGAGGGAGAGAAGCATTTATTTTCAAGAAATACTTTGGGTCTGAGTTTGACGAAATCCCAGAATGCAAGGTATGTGTGGGAGGTTGAAATATTCGAGGAGATCAAACTTAGAAAGGATAACGAAATAAGTGTGTATGAGACGGAATTACTCTAAATCCATAATTTCAGAAGAGACAACGCTTTTAAAAGTGTAAGTGAGACCCAAAGGAGTCGGGTTTGTAGGAGATAGAATGAAGGTCGAGACCTTTCAACGTTGGAAATATTCTAAATGAGGTGAAGATATAAGATCAGGAGGAGGAGCGACAACAACCATCTGATTGGTTGTGGAGAAGAACCTGGATTGTTAGATCTCTGTCTAGGTAGAGAATAAATGAGTGCAAGGAAAATAGATCTCAACCGTCAAGCGCGTGGATCAACAGCCCTTGGATCTAGAAGAATGTGCATGGGTTTTAAACTCCTTGGAGCGCACAAAAGAGAGGGTTTTTCATAGTCGCAAAATCGTGACATCATCAGAACCGTCCATTGGAAGGGACACGTAGCGAGCAATCATCATTTCACTAACTCATGAATCAACGTAGTCAAAGGGAAAATTCATGAAACTAACGAATTTATGCGAAATCTCGAAAAGATCCCAGCTATTGATTGAGGAGAGATCTGGACCATTGATTGTACACAGAGAATTTCGACATTTCGGGGATCGGAACAACAGAGGAAAAAAGTATTTTGAATTCACGATACGCGAAATCCTGACGAGATCTGGATTGTTAGATCCAGAGGGGCGTGAGCCATTGATTTGGAGCATTCTGAAATATCATAATTTTAGAAGTCGAGGATGTGAATGAAGTTTTGACTTGGAAGTCACAAGTCGCGAAATCCCGATTTGCGAAAGGAGAATCTGGACTGTTGGATCCAAAGAGGATACGTGTCAACAGGTCAGGAGATCCAAGAGGATGTGAAGGAGAAGTTTGAGATTTTAAATCACCGAAGTCTAGAGAGTCGGAGCGGCTCTAAGCCATCAAATCACTCGAAGCGAATCTAAGTCGTCAGCCCAGGAGTGTAGACATGGGGAAGATTTGAGCATTTCGGGTAGAACCTCTAAGTGACTTATGGCCATCCGATTTAAGAGGACGCGTGGGAGGATTACTGGACCTCAACGGATCAACATGCATTCATATTATTGTTAATGGTTATTAGGTATTCGAATCAGTATGCATTCACATTATTGTGTCTTCAAATCTGGATGAATTTGAATTATTATGTATTTGACTTGATATGCATTCAAATTATTGTTAATGGTTATTGTGCATTTTGATCCGTGGTAATTTTTTTGGTATTGTTTTGAGCTCTGAGGGCCAGGGAGAAGTCCAAGACACAGAATTAGAATTAGAGATGAAGGTGGAGGTGGAGCATGACCTTCTTTTTAGACTCTGAAAATATGTGGTTTTGTATTTCAAATGAGTGCGTGATAGAAATAAATAAAATATTGAGGTTTGTATAACTTTATAAGGGTGTATATGGTGAAACATTTTGATCAGAAGTAGGTCAGGACTCTCCAATCACACTATCGCTCAATGGTGGGACATGTAACTCCTTAGTGGCAGTGATGAACATCGTTCAAGTGTCACTTTTCAATTTGCTCTCGATTGGTGGGTCCTTTATTGTTATTATTATGGTTTGAGATGATAAGCTCAATGTCACTTTTCCAGTTGGTTGCATGAACACTCTTCTCTATTATGCCAATAGTACTTCTTTTAAGTTTCAGTCTTTATTATAGTGTGGAGAATAATATTATACTTTTTTTGTTTTACAATAATAATTCTAATGGAAGAGTATGATTTTTACAAGATAATTTTCTATTTTTATATAATGGGAAATGTATATACTATGTGAAAATTTATAAGGATATAAGACTAGAACATGTATGTTTCAATTCAGAATCAAGGCCTTAGCCTTGTGGATTAAAAAAACTCTGTTTCAAAAAACGAGTGATATACTTGATGTCTATTTAGAAATTAATAAAGTA
>JASDQU010106138.1:247195-257262 GCA_032191745.1 Picea mariana
TATATATATATATATATTAATTTTAATTTTAATTTTAAGGTGAAGGTTAAGTTTCATTTTTATTCATTTCTATTTTTAAATTTATATAATTTAAGTCTCGTTTTGTTCTTATGATGGTTAAAACTTGTGTATATAAATGTTTTTAATTAAAATTCTTATTAATTAAAATAAACCATATAATTTAAGTGATTTATTTGTTACATATTTTTTTTTCTTTAATAAATATTTATTATTAAAGAATAAATTAATTAAATATATTTTCATATTTTTAAAAGTGATTATTATTCTGTAAATAAAATTAATACATTATAATTATTTTTTAAATTAAAAAATTTAATTTTATTTGATTAAATGAAATTTTATCATTAAAAATTTTGATACATTTTAAAATAATGAAAATAATGTTTTTTATTTTTTGATTTCAAAAATCAATTAATTAATCTGTTACATTGTAAGTTAATGTAAATTAATACTTTAATTTATATTTTCCATTAATGTAATAATATGTTAGTAATATATTATTACTTTAATAATGTATTAATACTTTATTAATATATTATTTTAATAGTGTATTAACTTATTTTAATCCAATTGAATTCTTATTTAATCTTTAAAAATTGTAAATATATTTAATTTTGAAAAAAACTACCATTTTTTTTATATTTAGATTTTTTAAAATATTTATTAATAAAATAATATGAATAAATAAATTGTATTTTTATTTTTTATATTTTTATATTAAATATCTATTTATTAATGAAATAATAGTAATAAACAGTATTTTCATTTATTTATTTATTTTTCTATTCAATTGAATGTAATAATAATATTCAACCATATTTTAATTATTTATATATTAAAAATTTCTATATTTTTTTAAAACTATATATTATATAATTAAAAATATAATTTCTATGGTTATAAATGACCATAACACACATATTTATTTTAAAGGTTTCAGAATATGGATTTTAATGAAAGTTTTCTATGGGTAGGAGACTTGTTTTTGTTAATTTCTGTAATCCATGACAAAAAAATCAATAAAAATTATATAAAAATTATATAAAAATTATATATGGATGTATAATGGTCATAGTTTGTATCATGGTGCAATGTATACACTCTATGATTCATGTGTGGTGTACTTAATTTTCCTTATAACAATAATAAATCATCACCAAATTTCAAGTTGATTTTCTATCAATGTCTTTAGAATTAGTATAAATTGTCATCTACAACGGGTAAAACAAGTTGATTTCCCTTAAATGTTCTTAGTAAAAATATAAATTATCATATATAAGGTATAAATCAAGTAGATTTGTTATCAATGTCATTAGAATAGTATAACTCATCATCTACAAAGATCCATGTGATTTGTTATCAATGCTCTTATAATAACTATAACTCATTAAATAATTTGTTGTCAATGTCCTTAGAACAAGTCTAAATCAAGCAAATAGTATAATTCATCATCTACAAAGTTCAACATGATTTTCTATCAATGTCTTTAGAACAAGTAAAAATCATCATCTGTAAAGTTAAAGATAAATTGTTATAACTGTCCTTAGAACAAATATGATTTTAAGTTGCCTTCTATGTAATACATCACATCATTAACGAGTTCAAATTTCCTATCTTTGTGACAAAGGAAATAATTCATTAGATTTTTTTTTTAAAACTTGGCCAAGACTTCCTTTCTGTATTGTGTCAAATATAGACCAACATTGTCATGTGACAAACATAAACCAACATTGCAATATGATGAACAAAATTAGACGTTGCAACATGACAAACAAAATCAGACATTGTAACACGACAAACATCGTAGTGTTGCAATGTGATGACCATAGTAGCGTCACAATTCGACAACGATAGTAACGTTGCAATGTCTCTAACATGTCCCTCTCATTGTAATTTGATGAACATAGCTCTACTATTGTAATGTGATGAATTTAGCCATATTGTTGCATTATGACGAACATAGCCTTGTTATTAGAATGGCATGAACATAATAATGTTACAATGCGATGAACATAGTAGCGTCACTATATGACAAACATAGTTATGTTGCAATGTGTCAACCATAGCCCTATCATGTGACCAACATAACCCAACATTGCAATCTGACGAACAAAATCAGACGTTGCAACATGATCAACATAGTAATGTTGTAATGTGATGAACATAGTAGCATCACAATCTGACTACCATAGTAATGCGACAATGTGTTGAACTTATCCTTATCATCGCAATATGACGAACATAGCCCCGCTGCAATAATGTGACAAACATTTCCATATTGTCACAATGTGAAGAACATAGGCTTGTCATCACAATGTGACAAACATAACCATATTGCTCGAATGTGGCGAACATAGCCTCGAATCTCACAATATGATTAACATAGTGTTGAGTCTTTCAATTTGACGAACATTGTGTCGAGTTTCACAATTTAGCAGACATAACCCTATTTTCACAATGTGACAAACATGACTTTCCATAAGCATATTGTTGCAATGTGATGAACATAACCATATTGTTGCAATGTCATGAGCATGACTTGCCATAACCACATTATTGCAATGTGACAAACATAATCATATTGTCACAATGTGATGAACATGAATGGCCATAACCACATTATCACAATGTGACGAACATAACCATATTGTCGTAATCTGGTGAATATGACTAGCCATAACCATATTATCGAAATGTGATGAACATAAGCATATTGTGACAATGTAACGAACATAACCATATTTACGTAATGTGATGAACATAGCCTTGTCATCGCAATGTGATGAACATAACCATATTGTTCACAATGTGACCAACATAGTCTCATCATCACAATGTGACAAACATGACTTGCAATAAGCATATTGTTGCAATGTGATGAACATAACCATATTGTTGCAATGTCATCAGCATGACTTGCCATAACCACATTATTGCAATGTGACAAACATAATCATATTGTCACAATGTGACGAACATGAATGGCCATAACCACATTATCACAATGTGACGAACACAACCATATTGTCGTAATCTAATGAACATGACTAGCCATAACCATATTATCGAAATGTGATGAACATAACCATATTGTCACAATGTCACGAACATAATCGTATTGTCGTAATGTGATGAAATTATGCCTATCATCGCAATGTGACCAACATAGTTCAAATCCAGAGGGAGGTAGGGTATGTATACCTCCATAGACTTTACCAGTCAAATCACTGGGCGAAGGGGGGTCCCTTGTCCCACAAACAAGGGGGTCTCATACACCAATTTGGTGTGGCTTGGTCGTGACCTTAAAAATATATTATTATTATTATTATTATTATTATTATTATTAACATAACCATATTGATCTCAATGTGTTGAACATAGCTTTGTTGCTGCATTGTGACAAACTTAACCATATTTCTGGAATGTGACGAACATAGCCTCGAATCTTGCATTGTGATGAACATAACACCTAGTCTCTTAATTTGACAAACATAGCATCGAGTCTCACAATCTGATGAACATAACCATATTTTCACAATGTGACAAACATGACTCACCATAACCATATTCTCGCAATTTGACGAACATATAATCATATTGTTGCAATGTGATGAACATGACTCACCATAACCGTATTATCGTAGTGTGACAAACATAACCATATTGTCGCAATGCGACGAACATAGCCTTGTCATTGCAATGTGATGAACATAACCATATTGTTGTAATGTGATAAGCATTGCCTCATCGTCTTTATGTGATGAACATATCCTTGTTGTCACAATGTGACACAAATATCATGTTGTCATAATTTGACAAAAAAATGCCGTGTTGTCGTAATGTGAAGAACATAGCCATGTAGTTCAAATAAAAGTCATTTCATCGCAATGTCATGAATATATGAAATTTAATTTCATCACATAGTCATACATCATAGGATGAATATATGACATTTATGTTCATCACATAGTTTTTTTTTACTTAAATGTCATATCATCTCATTGTGATGAACATAGACCCATCATCGCAATATCCCCTTCATCATCAATATGTGACAAACAATAAACTATTATCGCAATGTAATGAACACAACCCCATCGTCACAATTTTATGAAAATATCATGTCATCATAGTGTGACACAAATATCTTATCATCGCAATCTAACGAACTTAGCCCCTCCCTCTCAATGTGACAATGTAATATCCCCAAGAACGAGCCATGTTGTAATCATGTTTTGTAGGCTGGTGAGCCAAGTATTGATAAGCTGGTGAGCTTATGTGTTTATTAGGCCGGAGAGACTGAGTATTAAGGCTAGAAGCATGATTTTGTATGTGTAATTATGGATATCAATAATATAATATATTAACATCACTGCGTGCAGACCAACTACAAAGAAAGAGTGATGGGGGACTAAGCTTCCATAGAGAGGGTAAGGGAAAACGGTGTTGGAAGGTTTGAAGAAGGGATAAGCTTAGGGGCTTGAGTCCTTAGGAATAATAATTTATTATTGTTCCAAAAATTATGTGAAATGTATGTTTTTATCCTAAGTTCCTAGCAGGGGGAACATGTGCAAAAGGGAACACATGTTGATGGAGCGCATGCAGCCTCATGGCAGACATGTGTCGGTCAAGGCACATGCAATTAAACCCAAGAATTGATCCATGGTGGGGGTTCATTCCCTCTTCCATCCCCGATCTAAACCGAGGATATCTGCGTCTAAGTTCTATAAGCCTCACACAACTCTCAAACCCGAAGCCTGTGATATTTTCTTGAGAAATTGATACAACCTCTGCCCGAACTGTTGAGTTTATGTTTGACCTTTGTGTGAATTTATTATCACGCATCCTACAGACGGGTGTTACCTGAATCGTGTTGTGTCTTAGTGGCCTATTTTCATTTCCTAGTTCCACACCAAATTTTCGTGTTGATGTTGTCACCCGTGAGTTAGCCAAAAGTTGTTGTTGTTTCTATTATCGTGAACTTGTGGTAATTGATTTGAAGATGGATTGAAGAACTAGTTTTTCAGGCCCATGGTAGAAGAGGCAGGTTGTCAAGACTGTGAGAAACTCTCTCTAGTTGAGGGAGTCTGTTGGGGAGTGGTTTTCTCCCAAGGAGAGTCCAGGACCACCTATGGATCTTTGAGAATTCTTGATCTGGCCTGTTTTCGAGGCTTAGAGGGGAGGTGAACCACCGATGGACTATTCTTGTGAAGGTGTATATTCTCGGGTGGAATAAGCATGTGGGGAATGAGAATCCATGAGTAGTGGGCGTAAGAAGGCTTTTGGGGAGAATCCTTCTGATTGCTCTATCTAGTTTTTGTGTAACCTCAGCCTAGTCTACCATTCCCCTACATTAGGTGGAACTTAGTCCCAGCTCAGGGGTGACCTGTTGTTGAGCATGATGAGCAGTGAGGTCTAAGGCTGGGAGGTTCATGGAAA
This sequence comes from Picea mariana, assembly GCA_032191745.1. Taxonomy (NCBI): domain Eukaryota; kingdom Viridiplantae; phylum Streptophyta; class Pinopsida; order Pinales; family Pinaceae; genus Picea; species Picea mariana. The sequence continues at coordinate 252,656 of JASDQU010106138.1, forward strand.
GTCTGCACGTGGTTGGTGGAGTTACTACAGTTTCAAAGATAAGTAAATGCATGTGTTTAATTTCAATTAAAATGCATGTCTTTGATGCTTGCAATATTATCATGTATTCCATTGTGATGATATTTAATGTTGATTCCATTGATTTTGTATGTTAGCAGTAATTGTATGTTTACTCTGTTAGGCCATTTAACTTCATTTAAATGCGTACTATATAAGTATGAGAATGTTTCCACGTATTTGCATTGCCCGGGAAAGTGGAGTGATGATCGGTGACGTTACAGAAAAAAACAAAACCATATTGTCACAATATGACGAACATATTTTTGTCGTCACATTTCCATAATTATCTCTTCATCGTCACAATGTTACACAAATATCATGTCATCATAATGTGACAAACAATTCCAAATCTTGTTATCTCAATGTCATCCGTAGTCTTTGTCAACCATGGTCATGGGCAATCGTGGTCATTTATGGACAAGAAATGGAAAACATGGTTAACGAGTGTCAACAATGGTTGTGGTAAACCAAGGTCAACCACACTGAAGGTTGTCCATAGTGAATGCCAACCATAATGAAGGTGTATAGAATTTAACCATGGTGAAGGTCTACAAAAGTTAGCCATGGTCATTGTCACAATCAATCATAAATAACCATGATCATTGTAATCCAAGGTCAACCTTACGTAACCATGGTCATGGTCACCTAAGGTCAACCATAGTGAACCTTTCCTTCCCAAAGTCAACCAAGTTCTACCAAACTTAACCAGGCATATGGTCAACCATAGTCAAGCATGGTCATTGTAAATTATTGTATTAATACTTAAATAATGTATTATTAATGTATTACTACTTTAATAATACATTTAATAATGTATTTATTAAGATATTGATACTTTAATAATGTATTATTAAAGTATTAATAAGTTTTTAATGTTTTAATTCTTTAATATGAATGTTTAGTGTATTAATAATATTAATAAATACATTATTAATAATGCATTTATTAATGTATTATTTATGCATTACTTTATTAAAGTATTAGTACTTTAACAATGTGTTAATGCATTAATTAATTAATTATATTATATTATTAATTGTTCATGTATTAATTAATTACTTAATTATATTGTTAATGTATTAATTAATTACTTAATTATATTGTTAATGTATTAATTAATTACTTAATTATATTGTTAATGTATTAGTACTTTAATATCTTACATTATACATTAATGTATTAGATAATTAATGCATTATATTATCAATGTATCAATTAATTAATAGGTTATATTACACATTACACATTAATGTAAATTTATACTTTATTTTATACATTATATTAATGTAATATCATATTAATTATATTAATGTAGTAATATATTAATATTTTATTAATTTCTTATTACTTTATGAAAGTTTTGTTTTATTCATGTATTGATATTTTATTAATGTCTTAATGTCTTAATAACTTATTAATGTTTTTATTAAAAAAGTAATAACATGTATTAATTAATTAAATAAATATATATTAATATACTTTAATGTATCATTGTTATTCATAGTCATGATGATAAGAAATCATGGTCATGATCAACTATAGTCAATCATATTAATTTTCCATAAATGTATTAATAATTTAACAATGTATTATTTATGCATATTACTTTATGAGTGTATTAATATTTTAACAATATATTGATGTGTTGATTAATTAATAAATAACATTATTAATGTTTTAGTACTTTAATATGTGACATTATGAATTAATGTATTAATCAATTAATACATTACATTATTAATGTATCAATTAATTAATAAGATACATTATAATGCAAATTTATACTTTAATTTATACATTGTATGAATGTTGTAATGTATTAATCCTTTGTTAATGTCTTACTACTTTATTAATATATTATTTTATTAGATTATTAGTACTTTAATAATGTCTTAATGTCTTAATACTTTAGTAATGTAATTTTTCTAAATGTATTAATTAATTAAATTAAGGGGCTTCAATATACTTTAATGTATCAATGACATTCACAGTCATGACCATAAGAAACCATGATCATGTTCAACTATATTAATCATTTTCATTAAATGTATTAATATTTTAATATTATATTATTAATGTATTACAACCTTAATAATATATTTATTAAACTATTATTTCTTGAATAATTAATTTATTAATGTATTTTTATTATAATAATGTATTATTAATATATTACTTTTATAGAGTATTAATAATTTAGCAATGTATTACTTAATAATGTATTAATTTATTAATATTTTAATAATGTTTTACTAAATATATTAACCAATACATTAATACTTTATTAATGTTTTATTTTGTTAGTGTATTAATGCATTTGCAAGTGTATTTATTAATCCATTTAATGTATTTATTGATGTATTGAATATATCAATGCTTTCTATTGATGTATTTAATTTATTGGTAATGTATTTATTAGTGCATTAATACTTCAACAATGTTTTATTAATATATTTAATGTATTGATGGATGCATTTACTATATTATATTATTAATGTATTAATACTTTAACGTGACAAGGGGGCTATCACTATAACCCCAACCACCCAGCCCGCAAGAATGATGCATGTATCTAGTATATTAATAATGTATTTGTTGATGTATTTATTAGTGCATTAATACTTTAGTATTTATTTATTAATGCATTTAATGTATTTATGGATGTATTTAATGTATTACTTATTAGTGTATTAATAATTTAGCAATATATAAATTAACAATGTATTAATATATTAATTAATTAACACATTGCATTATTAATGTATCAATCAATTAATAAGTCAATAATCTAAATTAATACATTAATTATTACATTATTGTTAGATATTACATTATAATTTATATATTATTATTATCAAATATTCATTAATACATTAATAAACAATTAATTTATATACATTAATATATTAATAATTATCCTTAAGATATATAAATAATCAACTAACAACAACGACATTATAAAAATGACTAAAGCTTAAAAAGGTGAATAAATAAAGTTAATCAACTTATATCAACCATTTTTATAAACTAATTACTTTATAAACTAATTATTGTTAATTTATAATAACACTTAAAATATACAACACACAAAAATAATTATTCAAGAAATTATACTTATTTGTACAAACTCTTAGAATAGAAAACATTCACTACTCATTTCCATCGTTGAGTGGAAAGGCACATAATTTGAGTTACGTAAACTAAAAACTATCTTCTTATTATCGGTCTTGGACTTGGAAATGGATGGGTACCTCGGCCATATCTTCTTATTATTGGTCTTGGAAACGGATTGGTAAAGTTTTATTTTAAATTATTTTAAATTTCATTTTGTTATTATTATTTTTTAGTTATTTTTTAGCTTTAATTTTGTTTAAAATTTGAAAGAAATTATTAGATTTTCATATTTGAGTGGTTAAGTTTGTATAATTTTATTGTTTTTAGAGTTTTTCAGTAAACTAAATACAATTTAAACAATACAATATCTAGATTTTGTCTAAATTTATGTAGTAAGATTAAAAAAAAAAAACTGAAACCTAAAAAATTTAAACAATCTGTTAATTTGGAATATTGGTGAGTGCTTTTAAGCCATTTTGATTGAGACATTACTTCATTATAATATCCAAAACAAATAAAAATACCTTAAGAATTTTTCAATATGATAAATCTATTTAAATCTATTTATATATTCAAAAAAATAATTTAAACAACAAAATATTAAAATTTCCTTTAAATTTATCACATTAAATAATAATAATAATAATAATAAAAAAATTAATAATAATAATAATAATAATAATAAAATTAAAACGCCGTTGTCCTATTGCTGCACGCTTTTAAGCGAGTTTGGTTGAGACATTGCTTCATTACCGCGGGATATCCGAAACAAAAAATGTGGCCGTATTTAATTCTCCGATATTTATATTTCAAAATTATATTATATTTTCCTTTTTTTTCCATGAGAAAATTATGGCAAATTTATATTAGGTATAAATTTTTTTACAGCAGCAGCAAAAAACATGTTTAACAGTCCTTCCAACAGTCCAAAATGTTGGTTTCAGGAGGAGTCAAACAGTAATCTGGACAAAAGAAATAGACAGAAAGGAAAGAGCTATGAGCCAGCCATAAAACTGTAAGAATCTCAAGGGGAAATCAGCCTGAAAAAACTGCTCTATGCTGTCACAACATCACTTACACAGGCTGCCTTCAGAGGTCAATTAACCTTCACCAACCCTTGGCATTTCAAAGATATTGATGCAAGAAAGTTGACTCTCCCGCCCATGGTCCGAGTGAAAAACTATCAATCTCCCTTCTATTTCTGATAAAGCTTTTTTTGAAAGGGCATCAGCTTCTTTATTATGAGCTCTGTAGATATGGTGAACGCTGAGATCAATAAAATTTTTGCCAAATCCACAGTTTTTTGTTTCCAGCCTTCGATGTTTACAGTGCTGAGATTGCATTTGTGATTAACCCAGTCAATGATGACTCGCGAATCGCCAAGAACGTGGAGATACTTAATTGACCAGAAGGATGCCAGAGTGAGGGTTGCC
>JASDQU010106139.1:14097-24931 GCA_032191745.1 Picea mariana
GATGAGATGTCTAGAAACTCCATTTTTGTCTGGATGTATCTATGTAGATCATCACGGTACTTGAACACTATATTTCGCTTAGAATATTTGATACCCAACTTGGTGCGCAAGGTATGGAATACATTAATGAACTATGGCACTGTTTGGTCTCTTTCTTGCTGCAGTGTGGTCCATCTTGTATACAAGTCATCATAACTTCCAAGAGGGTAGTATTTTTCCTTAATAGCATCCCTAAAGGAACCCCAAGTGGGTGCAACTGCAACTAATGTGGATCCCTCTATTTCCTTTTGCTCACATAAAGTATCCTACCAATCTTTGACATAGGGGATGACCTTGAGGAGCACAAACATAATCTTTTTGTTGGTTGTGGATCCTGATTATCTTCCTGATTTAGAGGTATCTTTTTTTTTCAGCCGTGTTTACACCCCATGAATACTTTACACCCTGGAAGAATGTACACTTCTTCATGCAGGGGAGTGTAGAGGGGGGTTACCCCCTTTGCGGGGTCCGGGAGCAAGTGGGCCCCTGACGGGGGTTCAGGGGCAAATCCCCCGAAGAAAAAATTGCCTTGTAAATGTATATTGTAATTTCATTGTAAATATAGATCATTCATTACAAGGTCACAGATCTGACAATAGAAGTTATGTTAGGGTTTTTTTCCCTAGAAGGAAACCCTCTTTTATGAGGGAAATGTATCGTGGCTAGGTATTATGGCGAATATTGTATTATGAGATAGGATACTGTGAGAGCAATAAGAGGAAGTTACAACGAGTTTGTTGTAGCTTGTATCCCTTCATTTGTTGGATAATAATAAAGGAAGGACCTGGCAATTTCTCTGGTGGATGTAGCCCACACTAGGTGAATCAAGTATATCTGTGTATCTATTGTATTGTGTATCTTCTATGTTTTATTTCCACATTTGTTTTATTTATTGCTTCCCGATCCTGTTTTTCTAACACGTTTCTCTATTGGAAAAGTTGTGGACAGAAAAATACCCTTCTAGAAGGTTTAACCATTTATCCATGACATTGGCATCTATTTTACCTTCAAATATAGGAATATCAAAGCTGATTTGTACATTGAAGGGGGTGGTGCTTCCGCTTGAAGTGGATGTGTCACTTGTTGGCAACCGTCGAAGGATTTATGCAAAGTTGTCCATCATCGCGTTCCTTTATTGCTCAAGGGATTCCTCGAGCAACATTTTAAAATGATCTCTTATCCTGTAATATTTCTTTTCGCCTGTCATGGACGGTTTCTTGGGCATGCGAGAGCAGTTGTCCTCAAGAGAAACAAGCTCGAGACCTAACTATCTATACCCTGACCGTGTCGGGGACATGCATTAAAAAAACGACAAGGAGAAGACCACTATAATACCACTGATATGAATTTATGAGTAGACGAAATGAAACCACATATTTATAATACTAACACAGATACACAGTGAAAAATAACAAAGACACAATAAAAATTGGTTTCTATTAAATAAGAAATATGTTGAAAACTATAAAATGCAGAATGAAAACAAGTTTTCTAGAATGGTGACAACTTATCTTTGAGAAGAGTTGTCATGACTACGCTCATTGCAAGAAGATGAGTACAATGAGGTTATGAAGACATTTTTACAATAAAAATTAATTCCAAAACCCTAGACATCCAAAAAACCTAACCCTAGGAGATGAAGCGCCAAAAGTCAAGTGAGCCCTGTTGGGGTAAGTTAGTACATCAACTTCCAGGGGTTGTAACTTTTTCATACGATCTCCATTTAGGGCGCACGATAGCTTGTTGGAAAGGTATTGAAGAGGAACTTCATTTAGGGGGCTCAAAGCCTTTGGCCATCATCGAGGTGCCTGATCGTGAAAAATCATAGTTTAGTCCCTCAAAATGGCCCCAAAAGTTTAGAAACCAGAAAACTGCTAAAAATAGTAAGTTGCCAAAATAATGTTTTGAGTTAGTTGGACAAGTTGGGTGGCCACTGAGATCCTCCTGGATCAAACAATGAATACTCCTTCTCAAACCTATTGGAAACCTCCTCCACATCTACTGAAGCTGCAAACTACTTCTTCTTCTTATTAGGAAATTGTCTAGCATAGTTCCCAAACTTGTGACATGCAAAGCACTTGGATTTTCTCATCTCCTTCTTCCCTCACCCTTCTTCTTTTTCCCACCCTCGGAACCCTTCTTTGACTTCTTATTTCCTTTAGATGCAAGTGCCACATTCTCCTCTTCATTTCCTGTGGATGAACTCATATGCACATATATCCTCTTCGAGTTTCTTCCTGTGTGAAGTCATCCCAAAGACGATCCCACTTGGAAATATTTTCCCTTGCAACAATGTGCTCAACAAAGACAACCCATTGTTTGGTCACCCCATTCAAAGAAGTCCTCACAAGTTCACTTTCATCATCAAACTCCCCCAAAACACCAATTTCATCCCTCATCTGAGTTATCGTGGTAAGATAAGTGGTAACACTTTTTGTCTTGGTCATTTTAATGCTCTTCAGTTTCTCCCTCAGTACCATTTTTCGATTTTCATTGGAACTTTGGTAAAGTTTGGTTAAGGAGTCCCACATCTCATAGGCATTGGATTTCTTGGTTACATGTGGAATCACATGGTCCTTAATGGAATAAAAAACAATTCTTTTATCCGTAATATTCTTTTTAGTGCATGCGACCAAAAGAGTAGCATCTCTAGGCACCATCAAAGGATTTGTTTTTGTGTTCTTTTGTTAGAAAAACAGGATTGTGGAGAAATAAAATAAAACAAATGCGGAAATAAAACACAAAAGGTACACAATAAAATAAAGACACAGATATATGTGGTTCACCCAGTGTGGGCTATGTCCATCAAAGAAATTGCCAGGTCCTTCCTTTTTATTATTATCGAACAAAATGAAGGGATACAACCTACAACACACCCTTTGTAACTTCCTCTTCTTTCTCTCACAGTCTCCTCTCTCAGAATACAATATTCACAATAATACACAACCACAATACAATTCCCTCATAGGAGAGGGTTTCCTTCTAGGGAAAAAAGCCCTAAAAATAAATTCTACCATCAGATCTGCGACCTTATAATGAATTTTCCAGATTGACTACGAAATTACAATATTTCACAAGGAATTTTTTCCCAATATTTCTCTTCGGGAGCGCTTCCCCTGAATCCCTCGCTAGGGGGGGCTACAAAAAATGTCACTGCCCCCCGTAGACCCCACTGGTGATAGTTGTGGGAGGGAAAGCCCTGACACACCCCCCTGTTAGGGAATGGGGTCCAAGTAAGGCCTAAACAAACCTCTGAATCAGGAAGATAATCAGACTCCAAAACCAACACACAATGTCCCACAACTCACACTCCTACATAAGCAACACAATCCTCTCCTTCCATGAGCTAAAATTAGCCGCTCCATCCAATTTGTCCTCAACCATCAAACCGATGACCATTGGCCCTCACAACTTAAACATAAGCCCAAAACTAGTTTCTTGGTGAAGTACATCTCTCCCTCAAGAAATTATCTATTCTGAGTGGTTGATATTTTTCTGTGCTTTATCACTTTGAAGCTCTGATAGCATGTAGAAAAATCAGACCCCAACCCGGTTTCAAGTCTCAATTATTCACTTCATAGTTTAATTCCAAACCCACATTGCATTTTTTGTTGTAAATTAGTTAGCATACAATAAATAACTCATAACAGGAAACACATTAAGTCTTCTACAACCAATAATCATAAATAAATGTACACCCATAAATATAGACACAAAGATTTTTGGTCCAAACAAGACCCTGGAAAAACTAGTAAGATATGGGAGGCTTTTATTATTCAGAGATGAGAGAGAATTTTTTTACAACAACCATCTTCAACAATTAAAAATTTCAGACTTATCTTGAAACCAGAGCCAAATTAACTCCTGAAAATCTGAGTCAAGCTCCTCGAAATTCATGCCATAATTTCCTGTATGATTTGTACAGGCTCTCTCCTCAAATTTTGTGCCTGTAGCTATACTTTTTGACTAGGAATGTGTGCCTAAACAAAAGCCTCAATTTCTATGCCAAATGGTATTGTACGATAGCCTTGGAATGCGTGCCAAACCCATAGAAACCAGAATAGTAGTACGACCTCTCAGAAATAAGAACAATACAACCTCCATAAATGATAAACTCTTCCTCGATATGCATTCCTGCACTCTTGTCTTGGAATTCGTGCCTCAAGGGATCAAATAAGGTGATAATTAGGTAGTAAATATTTGATATAAATGAAGGTAATAATTAGACACTAATACCCTAGTATAAAAGTTTGTATTAAAGAAGACTTAGCAAAATTCTCATAAGAAAATGACATTATATTAATGTGAGATCAATCTAGTAATTACTTCTATGTAATAATATTACCTCCAATATATATATAATCAATATATATGTATATATAATCAAAGGACACTAAATTCTCATTATCTAGCTACATTGTTCCATTTTTCCATGTATAAAAAAAAGGTAAGATAGAAACATTGGCTTGTCCATAAAGATTTGAGTAGTTATTTATATATATATATTATCAAAGGAGACTACTTTCTCATTATCTAGCTACATTGTCCCATGTATAAAAAAAAGTAAGATAGAAACATTGGCTTGTTTGTGAAGATTTGAGTAGTTACATAAATTGAAGATTAACTATGTTTGAGAATATAATAAAACTTGACTACATTGACATCTTTGAAATAAATTTGATAAAATTTGTGAATGCAATTTTCTTTTTGTTATTTTCGTATAATCTCATAAAATAGACATAGCTTTAAAATTAAACTATCACTATTATAACAAGTGAACCACATCCCATAGACATATTTGGAGTAATCCCGGGCGAAGGTCAGGTGAGAGAGAGCTAGATATTGTGCAATAGTGTATGGGTGAAGGCAATAGTAGCTTATGGGTGAAGGCAGGAATCGGTAATCAGGCGGTGGACGACAATACAAAATCCCAATATATAAATAAATCTGTACACATCTGGGCAAGATAAATGAGCAGCCTGATGACATTGTTGCACATTGATGTTATAAATGTCTGAGTAGACAATCGTTGAACGGCCTGCACAATGGTGTTATAAATGTCTGAGTAGACAATTGTAGAATTGGGGAGAGAACCCTGTAAATTAGCAAGTGTGGGTTCCCACTTCCGATTGAAGTCGTATGATGCCTGGTTTACGTAATGGATGGATTTTGAACGTCAACTTCAATATTTAAGCACATTCAAGTGGACGTCAATGTCAAAACAACTGTGTTCTCAAATTGCAATTAAATGTCAGGAGACCAAAGGAGTGGAGTGTACTGTAGAAACCATTGCACACACGTCCTTTGTTAAAGGCATTAAATGCAATGGTAAATGCACGCCGACACTGCGGCAATAAGACTTCAATGTTAAGAACCAATAATATTTCAGAAAAATGTCATTTTTTTTATTTATTTTAATTCAATTTAAATTCTTATTCAGATTGTGGTATGTTTAACCATTGCAAATGCTAAAAAATTAAAGTCAAAGGTAACACTAATAGAAAGTCAGCGATGAACTCATCGCTATAGTCCCAGGCCTTTAGCAGGGACTAATAAAATGGCTTCTCTATAATGTGAATAAGAAAGAAATGAATACTTAAAATCATAAAAAAACAATCTTCTCTTACATAGTCATTGATGTGATATGAGAGTAATTGAAAGACCAGTTATTGATGTAATATGAGAGTGATTAAAATACCAAATAGACATGGGAACTATGAAGTGGTGGGATAATAAGAAAAATAATTAAAAGTCCTATTTCCCAAAGTTTTCTATGTTTTTTAGTATTTTTATTTCCTTTAATGATATCCTACCAGTCAACTTAGTCAACTTGCCAAAATTACAAACTCATCAATTGGAAGTGTGATATAAGGTTTTTCTATATCCAAGTTAACACTAAGTATTAGAATTACAATTTCAAAAGTAAGTTGTTCATGAATCAATTTTTAAAAGTGTACCAAATTCCATAGAGAATGGGACTGTTTATGTAATGGACAATGCCAATTTTGAGAGTTGGGACATTCAAGTTATTGACATGCAAGTGATTCCATCTGTAATACACTTCATTTATGTCTATGGTATGCAACAATGCACATCTATTTACATGAGCGAAGTTCTTCATGTGGCATGGCATGGCATGAGATTTATTATTCATGGCTATGGTCCATTACAACATTGTTGTTTCAGGACATGAGTGGGAAAATGGAATATGTGTATGGAATAATGTGGAAGATAAAAAGTGTTAAGTATGATTTGGGATATGGACACACTACACCTTCCTAGACCTCTAGTAGTACAACTCAAGTCAAGAGTAAAAAAACTTATCTAAAGTATGACTATGATTCACCATGGTGCAACAAGGTCAAATTAAAGTGTTATGATTGATTATTAGAATTAACTAATGTTCACCACGGTTATGAAAAATACATGAAACAATATCACCATACAAAAGCAAGAAAATAAATATATGGCAAATATAATACATCAAGCTTCATAAGCATAATCATCAATAGAGAATCATGTGTACATCATCACTATCATTGTACCAAATCCACTTAACCATGCTATCATCATCATGAAATCATCAAAAACATATCCATTGTGCAAAGAAGATGATAATGCAACAAAATCACTAACACATAAGTTCTAGAAAACCAATCTCAAGTGATTATAATTAGAAATGAACTGGAATATCATGCCATGAAGAGGCAATGCTTCCATGACATGAAGAAGGTGGTCCTCATACCAGAAAAACAAAAAAAAAAAACTCTAACATGTGATGAGAATCACATGCTTACTTTTCATCTCTCATACAATGTGTAATAGGGCCTTTATGGTTGAGAATGGATTAAGATGAAAAAGGTGAGAATCACATGCTTACCTTTCATCTCTGCAACAATCATGATTTGCATAGACCTCGTACACCCTATACCTACAAGTACTGATAGAAGATTTTGTCCCTATAATCATGCTTCTATTTTCTGTCAAATACAGTTGTGGTAAGCCCTCTGCATATTTCAGAGTCATTGGGGTCTCTTACTTCGGGAAAGATATCTTCAGGAAATTAACATGTATTATGTGGCCAAGGTATCATCATTAATGGCATCCTCATTGTTCCATGATGGCGGTGTGAGCGTGGATAAGCTTGGAACAATCATTATGCACAGGGTTCGCCATACCCACTTAACATTTGTATTTTAGCTTTAGCTTGCCTTGACCCCCACGCAACCCGAATTGTTTCGCTTTTTAAGGGACTTGTGCCCTTGCGCCACTTGGGAATGTTTCTCATCGTTCCATGACGGTGGTGTGAGCATGGATAAGCTTCGAATAATCATTATGTGAGGGTTTACCATATTTTACCTTTATCTTGCCTTGACCCCCACGCAACCCAAATCGTTTCGCCTTTTAATTGGAATTTTCCCTTGCGTCACTTCGGAGTGTGTCCTGTGACGACTGCCCATCTATCAGTACCTAATCAAGGTGTTAAGAGGGGATTCAGTGAAAATGTCTTGCCTTTACGCCTTCACAACTGCGGCTTCCACATCCATCGCAGCCGAGCAGCCGCACCAGAAAACGCAGATTCGGAGTGTGAACATCAAGCCTGACAGACACCATCAACTCAACATCTGTGCTGCCCCTCCTTTTCTTCACCTGCACTCACAGCCCATCAAACCCAAGTCTGTCACGGGCCCTCTTAATGAAGACGCCCGAGCAAGGTTACGCGGAAACTTGGAGACGACAAATACGTCGACCCATTGAAGAACCAGCGGTAGCGACCACGACATCGACACCAAAAGCCTTGCCGACATGATTTATGGTTATTGGAGTGTCGACCGACATCGATTCCAAGGAGAGTGTTCGCCTTCTAATGTCACAAGTAACTGTGAAGTGGATGTGGAGGAATCATATAGTCGTCGCGACTTCATGGCGCCGCTTCTCAGAGATCAGCTTTGCCAGATGCTGGAGGTACATCAGTCTTTCACATATATAGTTATTAGCATGACTGGGTTTCTATTGTTAGAAATATTGCCTCTTCCCTGTGAAATCCGCTCAGCAGAACAATGTCCGTGTAGAGATTTCATAGTTCCCTGAAGGTTTTTAAGATTAGATATATTTAGTTATTTAATTTCTACATAAAAACCTTGCCTTCAGATCATTCCACATCCTACGTTGTTAGCTCCAGGCTAATTACTTTCAGACTCTGGCCATACCGCAAAAAACCCTGTGATTGAAAAAATCCCTCCGATACTATAAGTTTCTAATCACTTAGAGACACAAAAAATTTATCTCCTTTTTTTTTTCCCTTATCCTCCAGTGCCGAACACTTTGCCATATTTTTTTCCCCTCTTCTTAAATCACAGTCTGCCCGTGCTAGGACCTGAAAATCCCCGAGGTATTAAAACTTTAGCAGTCGTACAATTTCCCAAGAGACTAGTCAAATCTGGATTGATCTATGCCCTACACTGATAGAGATTTGATCTGGTGTACTGTACTTTTTTGGGGGGTGTATTGACTACTCCCGAATGTTATTATATAGATCAAAAGAAAATTTCCTAACATAGATATCTGTGAGATTACAGGGTATTTCCTCCAGCACCGGCACTGCATTTGAGTCGCGTCTGCTGCAAGATGCAGCGAAAGCTTTAGAGATGGCGAAGGGAAAAGCCGGATTCWATGCTCCAGAGAATGCGGAGCAGAAGAGTGGTTCGCGCCGATTTGTGATAAATACTCTGCGTTACGCGGGATACAATGCAGCCATTTGCAAGTCGAGGTGGGAGCAAACTACGGGACATCCTGCAGGTCAGTCAGTCTATCCTCTTAAAACCTAAATCGCGTGAAAAACCAGTCTAATTTTTTTCTTGGGTTTCATAGTGGTGCTATCACTATAACTGGGCATAAGGCAAATAGAGTTATTTTCTGGCATTCATATGTTTTGTTTAAAATGGGCGATATCTGATTTGGGTGTACAGGCGATTACGAGTTCATTGATGTGGTTTTGGAGGGATCGAAATTGGAAAACGAGCGTTTCTTCGTGGACATAGATTTCAAGGCGCAATTTGAGATAGCCCGACCTACTGACGAATACAATGCCCTGCTTCAGCAGCTTCCCATTTTCTACGTGGGCAGGGCAGACAAGTTAAGTGAGATCATCAAGATCATGTGCAACGCTGCCAGGAGATCGTTCAAGGAGAGAGGAATGTGCATTCCGCCTTGGCGGAAATATCGTTACATGCAAGCCAAATGGGTGGGTTCTTATAAGAGGACTACCAACTCAGGTTCAACGGCCGTGCAGGGATCTTTTCTTCAAATCCCATTCTCAGGCATTACGCTTAAGGCTACACTGTGTGATGCCAGCGTCGGGGACAAAGACAACAGTGGCGCTGACAGAAATCTCAGTGCAAAATCAAAATCTATAAAGGAGGGTAACGAGCAGCTCGGATTTCGGGATCGTTTATTAACCAGAGGGCAGCGAGATAGATATGAAAATAAGATTTCAGGGTTGGCCACGGCCTTTGCAGAGGCTGGTCTGACGCTTTTTTCCCCTTCAAACGAAACCTGAAACACCACTTTCATCATACGACACGGTTTTCCCTTTTGGGCTCTTTCCCATAAAGCAACACGAAGGTATATTGGCGGTATCCAACCATTACATTTTATACAGTTGTAATGTACACGAAGGTATATTGGCAGTATCCAGCCATTATATTTTATACAACTGTTAAAGAATCTCTAGTACAAAATGCCGAGGGAATTCGGCATAATGGAAACGAGGACGAGGTTGAATATATATGTGTTTGTAATTATGTTTAAAGGCTTATATTTCTATTGATAATGGGCACAATTAATGATCTTTTAATCTTAAATTCTAATTTGATGGCTAAGCATTGAGGATGCTGGCATATTTTTAGTCGTCCTCCAAAATCAATGCATTGAAGATGCTGGCATATTTTTAGTGGTCCTCCAAAATCAATGCTGGCATATTGTTCATAAATTCCTTGCATTTATGAAGGCATAGGTTAACATGTTTACTTTTTTACATTTACCTAATCACATTATAAATTCGTTCAAATGATTAAGGAGGATTAAAATATATGCAGGTCACGTTTATATCATTAAAAAACACACATTTCATTTTGGTGGTACTCATTCATTTTTTATATCTGAAAGATCGTTTGATAACACGACCTACACAGACGTTTTATGTTAGCTCTGTGTTGGAGTCTTCAGTCATGGCTCTTGTTTTGAATGGAACCCTTTTTGACGTTCTCCAGCTGCGAGTCGGCTGTGCTAGTTGTAATGCGAGTCGGCTGTGCTAGTTGTAATGGTTTCTTGGCAACGTACAGAAAGCTATATTTTATAAGAATATTATGCTTGTTACTAGTACTCCGTATAGACGCAGAATAAACGAATCCTTATTTTAAAAATTTATATTTTTTCATCATTAATAAACAATGTTAATTATATCGCTATTGGAAACATAACCTGAAATGCAAATACAACGACATTTTTGTAATACAGGGATCTTCATCTTTGTTAGTTTCTCAATGGAATTTTCCATGAGACATTTAAAAAAAAAGACCAAAACTGATTTTATGATAAGGTAATTTCAGGGCATTTGACTACTGGCATGGTATGGTGCATCTCTGGTAGTTTCTCAATGGAGACATTTTTTAAAGAGACAAAAACTGATATTACCTTCTCAATGGAATTTTGCATGAGACATTGTTTAAAACGACAAAACTGATTTTACCATAAGGCAATTTCAGGGCATTTGACTGCTGGCATGATACGGTGA